>JABFDZ020000138.1:633541-643617 GCA_019775955.2 Pollimyrus isidori | reverse complement strand
TTCTATCAGCTTGAATCAGTCGGCCCATTCTCCTCTGACCTCCAGCATCAACAAGGCATTTTCGCCCACAGGACTGCCGCATACTGGATGTTTTTCCCTTTTCACAACATTCTTTGTAAACCCTAGAAATGGTTGTGCGTGAAAATCCCAGTAATTGAGCATATTGTGAAATACTCATAACGGCCCATCTGGCACCAACAACTATGCCACGCTCAAGATTGCAAAATTGCTTATATCGCCTTTCTTTCCCGTTCTAACATTCAGTTTGGAGTTCCTGACCAGGACCACACCCCTAAATGCATTGACGCAACTGTCATGTGATTGGTTGATTAGATAATTGCATTAATGAGAAGTTGAACAGGTGTTCCTAGTAATCCTTTAGGTGATATGGTAGTGTTTGTTTTGGTAAGGTTTTTCTTATTTGTGCAGTTAAAAGATACTTTAAAATGCTTAAAAATTCTCTACAGTAAACTGAAAACAAAAATGACTGTAAACCCTTCCTGTGGTCAGCCTGTAACATTCTGCATTTACAAAATGCTGTCAAAAAGAAGACAATTCTGATTATATTTCACTGTCTCAAGAAAGATTTAAAATATTGCACGAATTCCATGAGCAGAAAACCAACATACTCTAAAGCTTTCCTGCATCCATCCTATAATGTAGCATTTAGCATTTACAAAATAGAATGAAAAGGAAAAACATTTATCGCATTTTTATATTTCACCCTCCCAAAAAAGATTTTCTTAATAATAAGTCCTGCACCGCAAAATAGAATGCATTTGTTGAGTAATTTTGATGCTCTTGCGGGGCAGCTAAAAGGGCATTTGACATTCTATTTAACTGTCCTGTTCCCACTCCATCAGATATCGGCTTCAATCAGGACAGAATGTGACCCAGGCTGGACGAGATTAACCCCTCAAACAGTTGCTGGTATTGGTGGGTGGAAGGGAGGCACATGTAGGTCACCTTAGTATTGTCAGATCTGCAGCAGGAAATCAACTACAAAACATAGGGTTTCTTGGCCAGGAACAGCAGCCCTTCATTGTGACAGGATTTTGAATGCCCTGTTATACATACACAAACACACACACGTGAATATGCATAGAATGCCAAAAGTTAGAGGTTCATATGGGGGGGGAGCAGCTGAGAGGTGACTGGTCCCTGGAGTGCCCCCTCCCCTGTAACTTACCTGTTAAAACCATGTCATTGGCTAACAACGAGGATGGATCCTCTATATGAATTTTGTTTGTGCTATGCCCCCCCACCTTGAAAAATTCTAATATCACCCCTGTCAAGCTTCATAAATAAAATGCTGGTTTGAGTGCTTGAGTCAAACAGTAGAATCTTATTTTCGAATTAGCTGCTCTGTGATAGAGCAAAGAGAGTTGTGCTAGAGGAGGACTGAGTGGCGGTCTATATAGCATGGGCACTGAGGAAGCAATACTTGACCTAAGGTTTCAAATATACAACAAGCAGTGCAGACTCGGCCAGGCTTTTAAGGTAACTGTTTAAGTGTGGCTATAAGGATGGATGGATGGATGAATGAGCAATGCATGATGGGTAACAAACTAGTTGTCAGGCATCATAGATATAAACACTAGATGTCGCATTCAGCCTCTCAGAATGTGTCAATACCGGCACTATATTGGGACGGGGTTCCAGGCTCATTCGACCACACTTCTTTGATGGTCAGTAGCAGTGAAGATACTGGACTTTTGTGCCATGTATGGCAGTAATAATGAGTGAACGAAGAAGACGAAGAATCAAGGCATAACATTTCACAAGTAAGATTTCATTTTATCATCTTGTATGTTACAAAATTTTGTGTTTGACAAATAACGTTATTCATGTTATAGTCGATTAAGCTACTGCGTTGCATGAGGCAGGTGAATCTAGCTTGCACTAGCACTTCATAGCACTTCTATTGAAGAAAACCAACAACAATTTAAATGTAACGTTTTGACTCAAAATCCTGGAAACTGTGTAAAGTAGTATTGTTACAAGGATACTAAATACTAGACAAAGAGCCTCTGTTTTCCGACCCTCACCCTACAGGAAAGACACAGCGTTTGTACAGATACCTGTAGATATTGTATAGTTAGGTCATTTTCTATAGATCTTTTTCCAAAGTTATACAAGCAGGCTGTTAGTGGGTTACAGCTACTGTACCCCACCCTACAGGAAAGACACAGCTTCTGTACTGACACCTGTATATATTGCAGTTCATTGTCTATAGTTCTTTACAAATCCATACAAGATGCCTGTGTGTATGGACCTGCCCAGTCTATAGTTATTTTTCCAAATACTGTAAGCATGTAAATGGATGTTCATGTTTCATATTAACCCTGGGGACCCCAGACCACCTTATCATTATAGGAAAAATTTGTCCATTGGTTAAAATGATCATAGAGACCTAGTCAACACAAAACAGGTGTTTTGTAAGAATAACCTAATAACTTCCCAGTCCATGTTATGAATGTGCCGTATACGACCGGCTGGACTGTTCATGCTGTTCCAACTTGTTAATTTCACCTATGAAATAAGGACAGAAAAGAAGGAAAAACCAAATCTTTGCAACCTTCTCATTTTCAAAATGCATTTATTGAGTTTTCCTTTTCATCATTCACCATGTGCTGGCAATAAAACACATGCTACAAACATGCCAACCCATCAAGAAACAGGTCAAGTGAACAGACCTGCAAAAAGGTGCACTAAACACAGAAAGTTTACTTGTGGTGGGTTGTAAGGTCTGGTGCACCACCTGTATTCCCTCTGATTTTGTCTGAGGCTGATGTTGAGCACATGGAACATGATCATCAGAGTGTCCAAAAAAGTTTCAAAACATCCAAAACCTAGTTGTACATGTTCTAGACATTATAAATGAGGATGCAAAATCACTGCCAGTTACCTATTCACAGCCTGACAGGTGAATCTTTGCAGCATATTTATTTGGGGAAGAACTCTGGTTAATTTAGTCAGCAATCACTAAATGTCACTGTTACTGGGTCATATATGGTACAATGGGCTGTAAAGGCAGAAATAAAATGACCCCGTGGATTCCCCAGGGTTAAATATTAAAAAATTAAGAATTTTCCTTGTCTGGAAAATGTATTGTGTACAGTTTGTTGTCTATAGTTCTCTACAAATCTATACAAATGCCTGTTACTTTGGATAAACACGTCTGCTAAATGCATAAATGTAAATGTATGAGTGGTAACGCTGCAGTGCTTATGGAGATTGCCTGGGTCTTTCAGCTAACATTGCTGGCCTTTTTTTGTGGCGTTTATATTTGCATTGTTTTGCATGTAGTGGAAGTGTAGTTTATTTCGAATGGAAGAATTAAACAATACCTATATATATAAAAACTGTTTATCACTTTACTCGTGGCTCGGTTGTAAATACATGTCTGACATTTGTAACGAACCAAGACAATAAAAAACACTTCTCAAATTTGCCAATTTGTGGTTTTTTAATTCTGTATGTCACATTGGCCCTGATAGACATTCATTCATTTAAAGTGAGCTCTACCTCGTTCCAAGATGGCGGCTCTGTTGATGTATTCGTTCCCATATTCAACGCGGCTGTGTTCAACGAGAAATCTTGTGTTTATATCTATGGTCAGGCATATTTTTCTTGCATAAATGAAATTGATAAATGGGCTCACAACAGTACAGCGAATTCTACTACACTTTCCATGAAAACTTTCTTGTTTACATCACAGAAAATGCACTATGAATGGTGCTGTAAGCACATCAGCAGCCACAGTCCCTCTTCCCTGTGATTCGTTTCCCTCTCATCATCATAGTTGTAGGAAAACACAACAGCAAGACGACTGAGGTCGTTAAGTGGAAATGCTCCGTTTCGCCCCGTCTGCTCGTCTCCTATGGTCCTGACAATTTGCAGTTTGGGATGATCAATCCAACGAGACACAAATGAAGGGATTGATTTAAACCCCCAGCAACCAGACCCACTGCATCAGGAAAGTCCATCCATCATGCCCGCGGCAGGCTCCGAGGAGTGTGGCTCCCTCCATTGGTGCCGTCAAGAGGGCACGACGCAGCTCACTCCCATCCTGTTGCACATTAGCTAGCCGCATTGCGAAATGGACCAGCGTTTGGGCTTATGGATGAAACCAAGTTTGAATATAGATACTGTATCCCAACACACACCACATGTCCTGTTACACAGCAGATCCATTTTCCACAGCCAAACGCTGGACTGGCATATATACAGGGATTGAGGAAATGAGGCAGTGTATACCGTGAGCACAACAGCAGCACACACACACAAATGCACCAAAGCCACCAAGCTTCTGACTTCATCCACTGCACTTTATTATACTAAAAAGGGGCTTTGTTGGTGCAATTAATAATAAATGGTGCAATTAATAATAAATGTCTTTGATATTGCTGAACTTTGTTCCTCTGTTCTATTTGTTGTAATGGTGACAGTTCGTTGCTTTGAGAAGCAAATAATGAGCTAATATACATATTACTGAAGGCAGTCGATTCATATTTAGGCAAATCTGCCTCTGCTTACATTTATCTTTTTATATACTTTTGATTTTTTCTTCTGTTGTCACACACCAATTGTCACAAGATTTAATTCGGATAAACAAAGAATAGCCACACAAATGAAATAAACTAATGGTAATTCTTGAAGGGCACTGCTGTGACTCCACTGAACTTTTCGCCGGGTAGGAAAATAATTGCTTATTTTGGATATGGTTTAATTACTTTATACTGCAAAACTTTGCCAGGCTGGGTGAGAGTAATCATAAAAACATAGAAATATGTACTGTTATTGATGACGAAAAAAAAGCCAGAGGAAATGCTTGAAACGTATATACCCATGAAATATACTAGCAAAATTCTCGCTCACACATACACGCACACACACACACACACACACACACACACACACACACACACACACGCATGCATCTTTCAATTTAATGAGATCCTACTGGATACACACTGTGATTGATAGGCTGTAATACAATATGAAATAACATCTGATAACAGGTATATTAGTAATTGTCATTCTTCTAAAAGACATTTTAATCTACTGAAGAGCTCATCTTCGTATTCTTTTTATCGGTTATCTTTCCATTTATGGTGAAGTGAAGTAGTTTCTTTTAACAACTCATTTATGTTTTAGGAAAGGCATTTAGCCTGCTTCAAAGTTAGTGGACCTGTAGAGATCTAACGCCATTCTGCAATAACACCGTCACTCATAATTCTAGTTGTTCCATTGTTCTGGAAGTTGCAAATCACCTGCATTTAAGATACTCTGAATATGGTTGAGCAAATGTTACTGAGTTATTACTATTAAGTAGAGTGTGTCTTTAAAGACAACAACCAAACAGTCCAGATTTTATATTAAAGACAACAAAGGTAAATTAATATTCCTCATCCTCAGTAAAAGAAAAGGAGAATACAGCAGTTTCTGTAAACACCAGGAATGTGGGACCCAGGGAACGAATCAGTATGACCGATTTATGCTCGCTCCTGGCTGGACTAGCGGCTTGGTGAAGAGGTTACAAAGTCTGCTCAGTGGATATTCCAGAAAGTGAGAAAGGATTGGAGGTGGACAGGGAGACAGGGTCAAAAGTTTCGCTTTAGAGGGTTTTTCAGTTTGAGAGGTTTTGGTTAATTTTTTAAAAGGGCTTTTAATTGTCTGTGATTGTATTTGAATGTGTTGATTCATTAATAACATGATTCGTTTTACCGAACTAGCCTGTGTAGCGTTTGTCTCCTGTCCATGTCTCAAACCTCGCACTGCAGAGCTGACATCCTGACAGCAGGAAACAGAACTTGCTTCAGCAGACATCTTTGAGCGGCTGAGGTGTGTCGGTGAGTGCAGTTGGCTATATCTGATTGGTGAGTATCATAACTGACTCCGCACACAGAAAACCAATCTCATATACTGCTTCAGTGCTCATTTTAAAATCTTTTTAAAAATGGGTGCATTGTGGGTACTTTTGGCTTTAAATGCTGCAGTGAGTCTTCAGAGGACTGAGGTCAGACTGTTGAGCCTCTCATGCCTGGAACAGATGGCTCCCCACCCTCTTCACCGTGATGTCATCACAGCTAAAGCTTATGATTGGCCTCCCACTGATTTACAACAGCTCTCTGTCTCTGGAGGAGATGTGGCTGATACTTTGCATGTACCCTCAAGCCCGTACAAATACCTAATAATCCTTTGTTTGTAAAACAAACCTATTTTGCTGCATGGCTCTACAGCAGTGTTTCCCAGTCAGGTCCTTGGTGATCTGCAGACAGTCCACATTTTTGCTGCTACCAGGTACTGGGAGGGTGCAAAAACATGGACTGTCCATCAGTCCCTAAGGACTGGGTTGAGAAACACTGCTCTACAGATACGTTTTTTTTTCTAGGTGTTATTATTTCTTATGAGTTATGAGGTCTGTGTCTCCTCTGCCATGTGCACTTGTGCCACAACCTAAAAGACAGACTGCTGGTGGAAAATGAAAGGCAACTGTATTCAGGTGTCCATACCTTTCTGGGTTCTCTTCAGACTCAGTATTGTACTTGGGAGTTGAGTGTCTCAGTCTGAACAAGATGTGCTCTCAGAGGCATCTCAGTATCTGAACAGTCTAGTGCTTTCTTTATGTAATGTGACTGTAAAAGGTTTACAAAAAGGTTTATGTTGCGTTTTGATATTATTTAAGTATTATTATAGTATTACTTATTTGGACTGTTAATAAAATGGTCACACCTTTACTTCTTCACCGACAACACCGACAGCACTATAACGCATCATTATGGTAGCGCGTGATCAGAGAAGGGCAGTATTTAATTACATTTATTTACAATAAGTATTTACTTACTTTTTATCATTTTGTAATTTGTATTTTCTGGACAGAAAAAACATTAGATGTAATTTGTAAGAAATAACTTTGAGAGAATTTATTTTATGTATGTAAAATATTTAAAATACTTAATAAAATATATTTTAAATTTTATTTATGTTCTGTCATTTTAAGGACATTCATCCCCAGGCTTACATCACCTTTGGTTTTGAATGCAAGTAAATCACCCAGGGTCAATCCTATAAGCGATACAGGCGGCTGCCTAGGGCACCGACTTCTAAGGGGTGTCCACATGCCAGACAATTTCACTTTGTGCCTATTTCTGGATATGATGGAGTGTGCCTGGATATATAATCTGTGTCTACATGGCACCGTGAGACACTTGGGGCCAAAGGATTCCCAATGATGCCAGATTGGCTGTTTGGACCCTTCATGGATCAAGAAGCTTATGAAGACAGAACTAAAGTCCAGATTTAAGTAATTCCAAGTTATTAACTTGCGATAAGATTGAGTTCTTTAGGATGTAAGCAGATACCACCTGTCCTTGCTGTATAAACGTGAATTGTTCTTAGTAAGGCAACACTGTGACATGTTGAACCTCATCTCCATAAGCAAGGGTCTGAACACAAAACCTGAAGTTCTGATACGGGGGCACAGAAACAGTACATGCTAATTATATCTCCAGGTGGGAACGTAACTGAGTGGTATGGTGACTTGGCAGAGCAAAGCAGTTTTGTTTTCCATATTGTTCAAGGATAGCCAGAGATGGGTGACTGGGATTGGGCTAATAAAGGTGGAGATAATGTGTTGGGTTAACAGGCAGGTTTAGGGGAAAAGCTGAACTAAAGCACATGGACTGGAAGTGTAATTGATTAGCAGGAGGAGGGTTCAACGTTGGGGCTAGGTTTTAGCATATATTCAGGTTGCTAGGGATGGGCCAACCCACAGTTTTCAGTTCCAATCCAATTCTGATACACAACTACCGATGCCAACTCAGATTCCAATACAAGAGCTCTTTTTACTTTAATATTTAAGTTATATACACACATAATAACACACACTCACACACTGTATACTTTATAGTGTAGCGCCAGTGGGATTTACATGTCCCAGGATGCCTTGTGAATACTGTCCTCTAAATAGCCCCCTTGTTGTACTGTTGTGTTAATAGTTGTTTTTTATGATTGTGGCATGTACGTTTGCCTGTGTCTTATCCCACACCATGTTTGAACCCTACAGTTCGATGTCTGACCTCCCTATGTTTCCCTGTTATGTTTGGTTCATTAAGAGTGTGTTCTTCCCAGTAAGCAAGTCTCCTCGTCATCCGTGACTCCTTTAGAACATCGCCATGCAAGCCTGCTCCAGCCTGGAGGACCTCGAGGCAGCCAAGAAACAGAGAAACAGCCGCACAGGAGGAAAGCAGCTTGGGACACAAAACTCATCTGCTGATGCAGTGAGAGGAAGGGCCACCGGGCATCGTGTGCCCGCAAGCCAGAACGGGAGCAGCCAGCAGACAGGCAGAGAGCACTGGAGCGAGGAATGCTCCATCTGAGGTGCTCCGGACCAGCACAGTGTGCCCTGAAGCCATTCCTGCCAGTGAGCTGGACTCTCGTTGGCGACGGCCACGTCATCAAGCGAGGAGGGTGGGCACTTCTGTGAACTTCATGTGTTCCCCGCTTGTTAGCCGCCAGGAGCCGCGACCCCAGCCGTGAGCATGGCCAGCGGAGGCAGCAGGCAGAGGCTGCTCTGTGGGAGGATGGCGTGCCACAGCCAGGAGGCCCAGCTAGCTGAGGAATGCGGTGAGCGCCAGGAGCTGGAGTGACTGTGTGGCAAGCTGGCCGGCTGGGAGCAGGAGCACGGCAGCGTGTGTCTGGCCGAGGGAGTGGAGGTAGGCCGGCGGTCCTGGAGAAGGCCTGCTGAACCCTGGAGACCTGCCTTCGCACTAGAGGAGCAGCAGGGCCACTTCCTGTGGGAGCAGGAGTCCCCGTGCCAGTACCAGCCTGGCGTGCAACATCAGGGCTCCACAAATGGGGGGGAAAGAAGGGCCAGGGCCAGGAGGAGGTTGCTCCGTGCGCTGGCTGTCCCCAGAGAAGGGAGTCTGGCTGGGGGAGACACTGGGTATCATGTTCCCTGGACAGGAGGACCCTCTGGAAGAGCTACCAGGTCCATGTAAGCCGCGCAAGAAGAAGGGTCGGCGACCGGGGGGAATCTGTCACACCAGCACCCGTCAGCAGCTAGCCATGGCCCCCAATGTTGTAGGGGGCACAACGAAGGCTGCCACCGGACCAGGGACTTGCGTCAGAACCGAGGTGGGGACTGAGGGTGGTGGTTACTGGGATGGTCGACCTCTGAGGAGGAGGCAGTGTAGGCTTAGGGGGTTTGCAGTCCCAGTACTGTAAACAGCCCTGTGTTGTACTAATGTGTTAATAGTGATATTTTCTGATTGGGACATGTACATTTACCAGTGTCTTATGTGAACCCTGTCCGATCCTTGTGACAGAAGTGGTTGGGAATGGGGACTTAATTATTGCTATATGTTATTTTAATTAAAATTTTGGGTCTGTAGTTCACAAAATATGATTAAAAGTGTGATCTTCAAACAAAACACTACCTGCAGTTTTAAAGTGTTTTAAAATGTTCAAACAAAAGGCAACAGGGCTGTTATTTTTCTACATCTCACAATTTAGATTCTTACCAGGCTACAGATAATTCTGCTCTTCTGCCAGCTGACCCCTCCTTGCCCATGCTGCCGCTGGCATTCACTCCGTTGTTGGCATCGGCACATGCAGTTCAGCATCATGCCTTTTGAAGTCCTCTAATTTGTCCTCATTTATGTCCAACCGACATCCATCACGCATGGCAATGTTACGCAACATACAACACACCACAAAGAATGGCATGACCCTCTGAGGGCTGGATTATAATGTTCCACCTAACTTATCGAAATATCTGAAATTCAATCCAAATGTCCTTGCAATTACAGTATATGCTTAATTCTGGTAATGAACTTTTTTTAATGATATGGTTTGTTCTGTACTTATATATGATATACACTCACCTAAAGGATTATTAGGAACATCATACTAACACGGTGTTTGACCCCCTTTCGCCTTCAGAACTGCCTTAATTCTACATGGCATTAATTCAACAAGGTGCTGAAAGCATCTTTTAGAAATGCTGGCCCATATTGATAGGATAGCATCTTGCAGTTGATGGAGATTTGTGGGATGCACATCCAGGGCAC
>JABFDZ020000138.1:578135-590105 GCA_019775955.2 Pollimyrus isidori | reverse complement strand
ACACACACACACACACACACACACACACACACACATGCACACACATACACACACACACACGCACACACACACACACACACACATGCACACACACACACACACACACATACACACGCACACACATGCACATGCTTAGAGATGCTAAATTATCAAACTGGCAGTCTCATCAGTTAGAGGAAACCTGAGTACCTTGAGGGACGCCACAAGGGCTCGAGATGAATATGCCAACCCACTTCAGCATCGTGAAAGCATCATGTGTAATGCGCTATTGTGAAAAATCAGGCAAAGATGAGTGGCCAAATTTGCATATATGATAGGGTGACATTGAACTCGTGTTCTGAGCGTGGTCACCCTGCGTCCATGGGGACACCTGTGTGTGTTAAAACCAAAATGGAGAGGATGGTGTGGGTCTGTCCCTCGATGGGTCCTGAGGAGAGTCGCGAGAGAGGAGAAACGGGCCCCCCTCCCTCTGCATTGGTTATTCCTGGTTTGACCCTCAGAATGAGACAGGGGTAGCGCCCCCCCCCACGGGATCCACGCATCTCGGTGGCGACTACTTAGCGCGCGCCCGCCCTGGCAGGGAATAGACGCCTCCATATGGCACAGTAGGACCCTTCAGAGCGCGGGAGCTGTTCATTAGCATTCTGCGTGCCATGGGAAATTAGCAGCCCTCACACTTGTTTAAGCTTAATAAAAATCATTTTAGAGAAAGCGCCGGGATGAGGTTGCCATCTGTCACCTGCTAATGCCACTTTCCAATGTGCGAAAGCCGTAAGGAGAGGCTCCCTCTGCCTCCCTCTGCCTCCCTCCGCCTCCCTCTCACACAGTCCCCCCAGGCTCAGCGCTTGTGTTCATATTAAGTGGAGGAAAATCAGCTTTATGGCCGAATTCGCCATTGACACACATGCTCCTGATTGATTTTCACATCAACTTTTAGCTGCGCTGTGAAGATTAAGGATGAAAGCCTGTAATCATTGCTCATTAACAGTGGGTTTGCCTACTTATCCTGCTGCACATAGACCGTAGGTGTATAAAACAGTAACCGTTGACTGTGAAATGAACGAAGATGCTTCTTTAAAATGGAGCTTTGCAGAGTGCTGGTTAATGTAATGTGTCTATAATGCTTCGGTCACCAACCTTTTTTACAGTGTGAGCTACTTTTACAAGAAAAAATAGTCTGGGGAGCTGTTGTGATGCTACATTTTGCTGACTGACTTTTCTAAAGTTTTTCTTGCGTTTGTTTTGTTCGCATCTCTTGTCTCACATCTGTTCATACTTGTTCTTGCAAAGTGTGCTTTTGGTAGGGGACTTCAGGCTTCGCAATTTCCACAGTCCCTTTCAGTTTTTGCTGTGGTGTGGCTTGCTAAATTTGACTTTAATAGTCTGGACATTAATGGTTTAATGGTGGTGTCTAGTCTGCTCTCTGTTGGCTATAAATGGTGGAGGTTCAGTGGTTGGCACCAGGGGCCGAGCTAGAAATTGTAATAGACAAAATGTCACTTTGTCCTGGCTGCACATTTTTACAAATAATCTTACATATTTAAACCCCTGCAAAGTGCTGGGCCCCCTGACTTTGCCAGGGTATCCATGCCCCTCTGATGCCCCTTGTTAGTGCTGTTTGACTCATTCTTCCATGGCTGTATGTTCGATCTGCTCCACTGTGTGTGTGGCATTTGCACGGGTCTCCACTGCAATTTCTTCTTTCCTCTTCCAGTGCAAAAACAGGAGGCCAGATGAACTGGTGTGTGTACATTACTCATAGTGCATGATCGTGGCTGTGAGTGTGCAGCCTTCAATGCATCGCAGCTCAGGCAAGGTTTACCCTGGCCAGATTCCTCTGAGAGGTTTCATACTCTCTGTTTCCTGTGAGAGGTTTCATACTCTCTATTTCCTGTGAGAGGTTTCATACTCTCTGTTTCCTGTGAGAGGTTTCATACTCTCTGTTTCCTGTGAGAGGTTTCATACTCTCTGTTTCCTGTGAGAGGTTTCATACTCTCTATTTCCTGTGAGAGGTTTCATACTCTGTTTCCTGTGAGAGGTTTCATACTCTCTGTTTCCTGTGAGGGGTTTCATACTCTCTATTTCCTGTGAGAGGTTTCATACTCTCTATTTCCTGTGAGAGGTTTTAAGCTCTTTGTTTCCTGTGAGAGGTTTCAGGCTCACTCTTTCTTGTAAGAGGTTTTAGGCTCTTTGTTTCCTGTGAGAGGTTTCAGGCTCTTTGTTTCCTGTAAGAGGTTTCAGGCTCTCTATTTCCTATGAGAGGTTTCAGGCTCGCTCTTTCTTGTAAGAGATTTCAGGCTCTTCATTTTCTGTGAGAGTTTTTAGGCTCTCTGTTTCCTGTAAGAGATTTCAGGCTTGCTGCGCTCATCATATGGAAGATGAAGGGATGACTGTCAACCCCATATAGCATGATGCTGTTTAAACCATCCATGGAGTCAAGGTTGAAAAATCACATTATGATTATTCCTTTTCCGATCTCACTCATTTTTCCAGAATGTTCTTTAATGGCTCTGACTATGGACTAGTTTCACTTTTATGGCATGATAATGCTGACAAAAATTATGATATAAAGTACAATAAGACTGGAAAATGAAAAGGAACTGATGGATTTTATGTCTTAGAGTATGGTGTCGACATCTGCTAGAGGTCTATTCTGCATTTAATTATCACTTTCTTATCAGGAAAAATCCATGGCAGTGTGTGCTATACATTTGCAGAAAAAAATCACTTTTTGCTATTTTACAATGACTAAGATCAGTTAATATAACAAACAAATACAAATATAATGTTATACTTGTTTCAGTTAGTTTTTAATATGTGGTGGTGTATTATGCCACAGTGTATCCAAGCTTGGGCAGCAGAATGTAATGCACTGTTCATTGAGTTTTGCTGGCTGATTTCTCTTCCTGCTCTAACAGAGGGTGGTGTGATTGCTCTAACGGAAACAAAATCTCCACAAACAATGCCCAACCCATGCCTTCTGGCTTCTCCTAATACAATTTTTCCCGTTTTGGCTCTGATGGGTTTACTGTAGCACTTTGCTCACAGATCATTACAAAATCAAAGAACCCTTTTAAGACAAACTCCCTCATTAATTTAATGAGATGTGCATTTTTGTAAGTAAGAAAATCTTGGATGTTAAAAAGGACATTGAGGCGCCTGAATAAACTATTTTGTTTTACAATTATTATGGTCAAAATTAAGGAGAAAACTTTATACTGTAATTGGAATTAAAAAGAAAATTAGTCTCTTCCTCAAGGAAAATACAGTTTAAAGAGAAAGGGAAAAAGTCTGAATATATAAATTATGCATACATAAGCAGAGAAGAATCTAAATTGCCATGGTTAGTGTTCATAGTTAAGTTTTAACCAAGAGCATTATGCTAAAAGCATGTGATTAATAAATGCCAATCTAACTGAAGGTATGACTGTACATCTGTCTGTAACAATGTATATGGCCACGTGACAGATATGAAAATGCACCCAGACAGACAATGCAGGCAAACACACAGAAACATTTGATTTACTTGGTGATCACATTCTTACACATATTGGATGATGCATTTAAGCAACCTGAGAGACAAACGCGCACACATGCATGCACTGACAGTGACGCACAGCCAAACCTGGTATGTTCTGGATGCTGGAAATGGGTTGCTACATCACGTATGGGCCATGCATTTTAATGATGATGCCAGGCGTCCTGAAACAGCTGGAAGTGTGTGTGCAATGTCTGCTACCCAGTCCAGTAAAACAGCTACATCGCTTAGGCCAAGTCTTAGGCTAAAAGGTAGCAGGAAATGACAATACAGATGAAACAGGTCCGTTCACTGGTGCTTTCTTTAAACACTTTGTGGTGTGAGGGTAGGCATGGATGTCGTGGAGGAGGAATGAGGTTACGGCACAAGCCTCTCTACTCTACTGTAACTAACTGTCTTAGAATTTGACACAAGTGTGTGCTAAAGGAGAGAGAGAGTCTGGAAGCAGCAGACTGCCTCTTGTGGCTTTATGTCTGGCTCTGAATTAGAGAGCAAAACAGCTGATTTTACATGACGAGCTGTTCACCTGCCACATCCTGGGGGTGCCTGTATATCCCAAACCTTCCATTCTTTGGTTCCTGTGTCCTATGAACCAAGGATTTGCCTGGCTTTTCCTGTGATGGCCCATAATACTCCTTGAATGACAGAAACTTTACACATTTGCAAATATGTACCCATCCATCCATCCATACATCCATCGTTCAATGGCTTATTCTGCTTATTCAGATCAGGATCACATGTCTTTTCATATACTGTGCAATATAAATAAATGTAAACTGCACAGGTTTATACATGACACATCTGAAGATAAAATGAATTAAAGGGATCATATGATAAATAATTTGTGAATATTTAGGGAATAAATAAAAATGCTGAAATGGACAGATTACAAGTCAGGTTGCCAGAATAAGTCAGAGGGAGCAGCTCTGCTTGCAGCTCTATTTAAACCAAAGAGAGGAAAATAATTAAAACATTTTTAAAAATTGAGAAACGCGCCAACCCTGTGTGAAAGCACATCTCAGCATGATCACACAGTCAACCTCTGCCCTCTATTTATAAATACAGTGGATCAGGGCAGGGAACCCGGGAGGGGGGGGGGGGGGGGGTGGAGATTATTGTGGCTGGATGACTGGCTCCCTCGCGCGCGGTTGGTACCGCGGCTCTCGTTACGAGCTCTACACGGGAAGACGTGTGGGCTGAAGCGGCCGGGCGACTCCCACATAGCAGCACCATTTAGCATTAAGTGCCACTTATTGAAATTGCGGAACGGTTTGTGTTTAAACATATGTTTCGTAACACAGCGGGGATGGCAATTGGAAAGGAGAAATCTCACTGTCTTCTCCTCTTTATTTTTGGAGGCAGCGTTAGCGATGCCGATCCCCTCCATCTCCACTCATGCTGCTGCTCCTCACTTCCTGAGCTTCCCCTCTGCCTGGTCGCTGACGATTCTGACCAGCTAACCTCTCAACACCCTGCATCATACAGTAAATGTGTTCCTCGTCGATGATCCTCACAGAAACCTCCTCGCCACCAGGAGAGGCTCATGCTGCCCCTCCAGTTAGATCCCCTCCTTCGGCCCTCCTTTCCACCTCTATGGCCACTGTGTCTCTCACACCCCAGGCTGAAGCGGCATAGACCAATGGACAGTATAGACAGCATAGGCAGACTGAGCAGACTGAGCGTAGTGCATGCTGTCTGGTCCAGGCCTGCAGCAATACACCCTGTACATGTATACCTGTGAGTCTATCATGTTGAGAAAGCAGTATGGCAGTGACCCTCCCAGGTAATGCCTGAAGGGTAAAAGTTGTGAGTAAGATTTCTGGCCTGGCCGAGAGTTTGCAGTCACTGGCAACTCACAGATTTTACTGCAGTGCTCATAATTTATGACCGTATTACCTAAGGAAATGCTTATTATCCACAAGGCTGGCCCACCCAACAGGTCCCATAGGCGATCGCCTAGGGTGTTATTTCATTACTGGGTGTAAAAGAGCCAGTGAAAATATCAGAAGAAATACTTCTGATTGCATTTCATAATGTTATAGCTTTTTATTTTATTATAGTTATAGCTAGTTTTAATATTTCACAATTTTTCTCCGGAATCGGATGAGAGCTAGTTAGTTAGCAGCCGGACACCCTGTGTTACTGAAATGTTTTAATATAAAGGAATTGACAAAATGCGTTTTCTGCTGCTCTGGGTGGGGGGTGGGGGGTGGGGGTCTCAGCAAAATCTCACCTGGGGAAGCAGAACACCTAGGGCTGGCCCTCATTATTAATTTGGTATACGACAGCTATCTAGCTAGTTTGCAGATCAGCTGCATCCAGCGAAACTCACTCCAGAACAACACCACACACAATATATACTATCAAAAGTCTTTCAAAAAATCATGGTCCACTTTTATACCAAAGCTTGTAACTGGAATAGACAGGCTTCATATATTCTGCTACACACTCAGACATCAAAGCAGTCAAAGGGAATGAGGCTACACTAAAGGAGGATGATGGAAGTAATGCTGGACCAGATCTGTACATCGATGATTACAAGCCTGTCTGTCTGCTGCCGTGACCACACAGTCCAGCATCACCAGTGCAACCATGAGCATCACCACTTCAGAGGTCTCATGGGGTCTGGCATGTAGCCAGGGGTCTGCATCTGGATCTGCAATTTCATTCGCCCATAGCAGCTTGTCCGCTGTAGGGTCCCAGCTGCCCTGAAGTCCGAGGAACCACAGGGAAGAGGAAATCCTGAATGGGAATCGGGTTCGGGCACTCAGACAGACGCAGAGACAGCAGTATACCTGTGTTCTGATTGGGGAGAAACTAGATTTAACATACAATACACATAGACGGGGAATTATTATTATTATTATTATTATTGTTGTTGTTGTTATTATTATTATTATTATTATTTTCACAGATCTCAAGATTCTCCTTCTGAACCTTAATAATTAAGCCTTGAAACCCATAAGAAGAACATTTAGACGAGTCTTGTACATGCTGAAGGAAAATGTGTACTTGTTAATGTATTGCGCCAGTTAATGGTCTGTCTCATGCCAATAGATGAGAAATACCTTTAATTAGCTGTAACATACTTTAGCTGTAATTAGCTTATCCATTATATGAGAGCCTTTATGCTGTGGGTAGCTTTACCCGCTCAGACTGCTTTGTAATTTCAGTTATTCAGTATTTCCTGTGGTTTAAATACAGTTGACGCAGCACCACTGAAAGTATTGACAAACCTGACATTAGAGCATTTGTTCAAAGCCTATGGACATTATGTGTTCAATAATTTATTTTGCTTCACAGGTTCCTTGTTAGAATTTTCCCTGCTTTGATTGTAATAGTAAAAGCTCTGTCCTTATCCCAGAGGTTCAATGATGCTGTATTATTTTTTTTTTCCAAAAATCACAATCCCATGGCCCCTGGATCTGAGACATGTTTTGGCTGGTCCAGGAGGAAGAGCTGCCTGAAGATATTGTTTCGCAGGGCAACACACAGATTATGGAGAGTGTAATCATTTTCACAAAGCAGAAGATTGAGAGATGAAGCCTCTGGTGTTGGAATATCACATTACTGTCTTTGTGAAAGGCACCCATTCTGTTTTTTTTCCCTTTTTTTGGTGATGCCATTATATGCATCTGTTTCTCTCTGTCTCACTTGTATAATTAAATCTTTTAACATTTGCTGCACAATAGATTGAGATCTTATCTCCTTGCACTATTTTTGTTCAATTCAGTGTTAGGTGATAAGTAGTTTGCATGAAAGTTGCATCATGGACCCATTGTGACTTGGAGACAATACCTCTGTGTGTGTTTGTGAAGGTGGCAGTGGGGCAGAGTGGAGGGGGGGGGCAGAGCTGCAGATGAGGGCTTCATTTCTGTTGATGTGTGTCCTTACTTGCAAAAAAATAAATAGCTTTCATTTACTAGCCAGTTAGTGAAAGTCAGTGAAGCATATCAAGCTTCTCACACACTCAATAAAACTAAAGGAGACAAATTTTATTACTGGAAATAGCATTGCTTTCACACCAAAGTGATACAATGCACTCTGACAGAAGCTGTTTGTATCTAATACTGGAAAAAAAATACGTCTTCTGGTTCAATCCTACCCCAAATTTTCATATAACTGACTCCTTTGCCCTGGGTTTTTAGTTCTGGAAAAAAAATAGTTCCATACTGAAATATTAATTCATCCTTCTGAATCTAAATCCAGTTTTCTAATCTGCTGCTCATAAAAATTTCATTGTGAGACATTTGCTTTATTTGAATACGACCTACAGCATAGTTACATAGCATGACAAGGGTTTTAAATTTATGCAACATTAGAGAGTCAGGTCCCACTAGGCCAGCTCCCCAGATTATCCAAGCAAACATACCACTCTCTTGCCATAAATGTGTGAATCTGCATCTGTTAGAGGACTGAACGCCTTCCAGAACGAATAGCATGGCAATCACAGAAAGAATGCTGACATCAAGCGAGGCTAATAATATTGTTTTGTTCTAGTAAAAATAACGAGACTGACTTGACATATGTCAAGCAAAACATAAGGTCAGAGCTGTCATATGAACTTTGAACTTTGATTTTTTTTTCACACGCCAATAATCTGTGTCTGTTTGCAATACTCCCAATGCATTCTGGGAAGTCAGGCATCCCCCTTTTTCTTTTTTTCGTTCTTTGTAGTGAAAAAATGTCCTTTTTAAATTAAGTTATTCTTCTACGGTCAGGGACAATGCACCTACAAAAAAAAAAAGGATCCTGGCAGCAGTCTGACTTTCTGTAAGAACAGGATATGTGGTTGTCAGTGGGCTGGCATTTGACAGATTATAGTGCTACTGCCAGGTGGTTTTGGCCCTTGGATACAACACTTGTGATCTCAGCACAAGGAACTGACTCATCACAAGTCAAAAGAGGAAGAGGCAGAGATCATGGGTTCTGGGCACGCTCAGCATATGGGATCCTTTGAAACAGCCCTTGCTGTCTGTGACCAGGCTTGACTTTCCTCAGCTCTTTTCCCAAATACCCATTTGTTTGAAAATAGATCTTGAGCCAACATGTCCTGCAGGCAATTCCTGCTCTGAAGAAGGTCCCATTTCCTGTTAGTCTGCCGCCTCACTGTGGTGCGGCGCAGGCAGAAACGTATGTCATTGCTCTGTTATGATCCGTGGGCCTGCCCCCACTCCCACACTCCCTGGTGGCACTCGGGTATATGTGTCCTTTATGAAGGAGATCATTTGCAGAAAAGAGGAGAGCAAGTCAGCTATTGTCTACAGGAGAAAAGGCTGTCAGCTGCAGTCCCTCACAGGTCATCAGTATACAGTTAAAACATTATTAAAGAAAACAAAGGTACAGGCACAGAAAATAGACTGAGCATCATGGTCTGGCCAGGTTTGATAGGGTTAGAAAAAAAGAAACCTGACCATTCTTGACCACAGTTTACACCTATATATGAATTAAACTGAATTGAATATATATCCAGCTACATAAGGTGCAAGTGCGCTGAATTTTTGCTTCTCGGAATGACAAAATGCAGAGAGAGCAGCTTCACATCATAACTGCACTTGATAATGCCGCGACCGTGTGCCCTTTGCTACATAAGCACAGTAAGTTTAATTAAACTTTAATAGTGTTTATTTGGCTGCCAGATGTTTCAAGTTCATGTGCTCGTTTGCCGGCCTACGACAGGCTTTTAGAGAGGAATCGCGCATATCTGCACGGGCACATGCAGCGTGTGGTTAGGATGCAGAAACATCTCTCTGCGTGGGCACAGGCCATCGCTGTTTATCTACCCTAACAATGCAGGCCTCCTTTGCAGGCTATGTGGTGAATTGCTGTAGATAATACAGTGCCACTGTTTTGCGTGAGTGGGCATGCTGCTATATGACAGAAACATGGGCTTTGAGTGCATCATAGATTAGAGGCTGGATGTTTACAACCTGAGCCTGGCTTTGGATGCAGCAGGTGCAGCCATCAGCCTCAAAACAGAGCTAAATCTGCCAGGCCTGGGTGCACGAGTGTGGTATTAGTTTCTTGGGGGCACTGGGTTTGTCTGCCATGTGTGTAGTTGGCATGCGGCTGGGTACCTTCTTTACTGGGGGAGGAGAAGGCTGCCCAGTGTTTCTGAAGAATTTCACGTTCTTTCCCCAGTGGAAGAGCTTGGAGTGCTGCGTTACATCACACTAAACTGTGGTGACAATGGTGCCGGGGAATGGTGAACAGGCACGTGAGGCAGGGCTGGGAGGAAGGTCAGGGGGCGGGGGTGCAGATGACTGGGGAGGGGGCAGAAATGGAGGACAGTGGTTTCAATGTCAACACAATGGAAACACCTAATAACAAAAGAGACAATGGGTATTGCAAAGGGCGAGTCAGACATCAGGCTCTCTGTACCACCTGAATGAGCATATTTGTCACCTGTCTACCTGCTGGTTCCAGAACATCCCGGCCCCTGCCAGTCTTACAGAGGAGTTCTTTGGTACTGAACCTTGAGGGAATAGACTGGATTCTGGTGGAAACTGACATATCTTTTTAATGAATGAATGAATTTGGATTTGATCGTTGGATTTACATGTATTAAATACGGGGTCCATTTAGTCTTGATTTAGGAGCCGCCCGTCCCCAGACAGTACTGCCATTCCTCCAGAGGGAGCCAGAAAGTGTAGCAGAGTAGCGTGGAGGTGAGAATGAGTCTGCCGGCACGACTGTCGATGCTGATCACACGCCCACAGAGAGCACCGTGCCTAATGAGCGGCTGCCGTTCCACTGTTTTCCAGCAAATTAGCACCCTTAACGTGCAGAACATCTGCGCAGTGTCAGCCAGGACTGCGCAGCAGCAGTCATAGTTGATCATCGCTGCAAAATGTTACATTAACACAGAGCTCTTCTGTTGGCTTCTGTATTTCTTTCCCCCAGAAAATATTCTTTAACTAACTAAGTTTCGAACTGGAGTCGAGGAGCATAAAACATGTTTTATTGTTCCAGGATGTGAAGCAGCCTGATTAGAACTGTCCCGCCCACATTAGCAGGCCCTTTGCCCCATGACCCCGGAGTGTTTTGGACAGAAAAACCACAGGAAATGGGAAACCGTCGTGACTTGGGGCTGCTGACTGGACAGGTGGCTCTGGAAAAAGGTTCCCTGGAAGAGGACTCAGGTTACGGATGATTGGTGTGAACTGGAACCAGGAAATGGTGACCTGGAGAGTGGGACTATAAGACGAAACCAAAAAATGGATTATGGGACCAAAACCAGGAACTTCCAGTTCCAATAAAGAACCCTGGGGTGACAGAACACACAAGTGTCAGAGTTGCATGCTGCACATAAAATCAGAAATGGCAATTACAGGTTCATTACTTATTACTCTCTCTCTCTCTCTGTATGTATATATATATATATATATATATATATATATATATATATATATATATGAGCATATCTATAGCACAATTTCATTATTAAAATGTAAATAATAGGAATATCCCGAGGTCACTTTTCAAAACTTAGTTTTTCTTGCTTATGCAGCATCAGGTAATAGCACTGTTGCTTTTCCGGAGGAGACATCCTGCATGTTCTCCGCATCGGAGACGCGGGAGTGATGACAGTCACGCACCTGACAGGCCACACAGCTCCCATGATGCCTCTGCAGGGCCGCCATGCCTCCATTTGCATTTCTAATTAACACTTGTTTCTTTCCTAATGCCCTGCCTGCATTGAGACACCTGTCCCGCCCCCTCCAGAGACAGGTGTGTGCGTGTGTGTGTGCTCTGCGATGGGGGCTGAATGTGACATTTCGGAAGATTATCGATGCTTTGTCTCATTTAAATCGTTCCGCCGTCACCCTGTGAGGCGTTTGAAAGGAGCGGGTGCTCAGTGCGCTGAAAGGATAAAAGGCAGGAGGAAGTATGAAAGCCTGTCTTTGTTTCCTGCTACCGGTAGATTTTGGGCCATAAGTCAGCGATGAGAGACGCGAGGCAGGGTATTCTGTCAGCGTGCGGCTGGAGGAGGAGAGAGGCAGGGCGCAGGCCGGTGTAATCACCCTGGTG
The DNA here is from genome assembly GCA_019775955.2 of Pollimyrus isidori. Classification (NCBI taxonomy): domain Eukaryota; kingdom Metazoa; phylum Chordata; class Actinopteri; order Osteoglossiformes; family Mormyridae; genus Pollimyrus; species Pollimyrus isidori. The sequence goes on along the minus strand of JABFDZ020000138.1, from coordinate 578,536 downwards.
AAAGGCGGCTCAGGTAGAGCGGAAGCTGCTCTTGTTGTTTTGTCCGGCTACGTGCTCAGATCCCTCTGAGAAGAACCTCCCAAAACTCCCGCAAGTGATTTCAATGCCCCCCCCGAGACACTTCCCTGGGATTATTTGCCACGGAGTGTTTTGCCAATGCGCAGACGTGACCACGTGCATTTGGCTGCCCGTGAGACGTATCTGGTTCTCCACAAGGCGCAAAAGGCGGCGCCGATCTTCAGCCGTATTAGGGTGGAGCAGAGGCTTCTGCCGAACTTCTGGTCACCCACAAAACTTGGGGGGGTTCAGTCAGACATGTCCCAGCCAGGGCCATTTGAAGGAATTTGGGGGCCCCAAGCAAAATGGGCGCTCACACAGTTTGTCGCTGCATTTTATTCTTA
>JABFDZ020000138.1:562320-578035 GCA_019775955.2 Pollimyrus isidori | reverse complement strand
AGGGAAAGGAAATGACGTAATGGAAAGGGCGTGTTCGGATACAGACGAGTCACGCAAAGAATTTTGGATTTTGTATTCAGCTGCATCTGGTAGAAGGTGCATTACCATGGAAATCTACAGGAACACCAGGTGCCCTTCACAAGCTGCCAAGTCAGGCTTTCATAAAAGATAGCTGCTCTGCGGAGAGGAGAGGAGAGGAGAGCACGGTCACAGAGTCGCCTTCTCTATAAACAGCCCTATGTGATGTGAAGTGATACCTATGTGTTGCTCCAGCTGTGAGGCAACCTGCTTCACTGTAATACTGCGAGTAGGATACAAGTGCACGAATAACAATTTGGCTCATTCGAAGAACGGATAATTAAGTGGCGAGCGCCATCTCTTATCCTGAAAAGTAGGGCAGTGTTGTGTTTTCTCACAGAGCTGTGATGGGTGGCTGAACTGATGCCGCAGATTTGGAGATGCACCACTGTCACCATTCATTGAGTTGTCATGATCAGTGGGAGGTCCTTCCCTGGGTTGAAAACGTTTTACCCCTCCCATGGGGGGTGCAGCAGATCCTGAAGTCAGAGCAGATGGCTTCTTTTCTTGGGGGGGGGGGGAGGGTGTAGAGAGAGCCAAGGACAAGACATTCTTGTATTCCCTAGAACCATGCCTCCCCTCATTGGCCCACCGTCACGGCAAATCAAACTGATTCTTCTCTTGGTTTTTTTCTATCTGGCCTAGGAGCATAGTTGCAGCTCCTTTGCGATGGACAGGGTCTCGTGGGATGTTGTGCATGAATTGTGTGGTGATAGAAGGCTGAACTGGGTTTGTTTGTCATTACCTGACCCCCCTGCCTGCCAGTAGCCCTGCGGTGTTGGACTCCGCTTCAGCTAATGTCATTTAAAATGCCATTTAAGGCATTAACCGGGCCGCAATGGACGCGAAAGGCTTACACCTACTGATACACGGCCTTCTTCCGGAGGAGAAAGCGGCCCCATGCTGCGTAATCCCAAATAATGCCGCGACTGGACATGTACGGCACCCCGCCAGAGGATTATTCCCTCCCTCACGATCACAATTGCTCAGTTACTGAACACCGAGCCAGAGCGATGGGCCGCAGGCTGTCCTCTTATGCGGGCCACTCGGGTCCCGAACATGAAGGATGCGGCAGGCCCAGAATCTCCAGGGAGGAGGATTCAGCCGAGCGGGAGAGCTGCCGACAGCAAAGGTTCTTTCAAAGGCTTATTTGTGATAAATATCTAACCTGATTCCACCACGTTGGAGCTTCAAGAATAAGCAGTGAGCCCGAAAAATGCTGCACAGCGCAAAGGGCCCTGCAGCCACTGCAGGTCGGGTGGCATCAAAAGTCACATAAATTGGTCATGTCTCACAGACAGCTTTACAGTGTTACAGTAATTGTGTTTTTATGAAAAATACATGGCAAATTTGTCCTACTTTGGAAATAAAAATGAATCTAGGGCCCTCTTATTAGCAGACAAATTTTGACCTTTCAGATTTGGTGTGGGCCAGTGTGTTGGTGCAGTGGTTCACACTGTTGCCATGTTTGGGACTTTGGTTTGAGTCTCTGACCTTGCTCCGTTTGTGGAGTTTGCGTGCTCTCCCTGTGCTATTCTTTAGTACTGCAGTTTCCCCTCACAGTTCAACATCATTTCAAGGTGAATTGCAGCTGCCAAACTATGTGTGTGTGTCTCTGACTGTGCCCTGTAATGGGTTGGTGCCCCATCCTGGGTTATTCCCCACTTTACCCATGTAACTTTCAGGATAGGCTCCAGACCCCCCCCAACCCTGCACAAGACAAACAGCTTTTCTGTAATGTCCAAAGCAGCAATCTAAGGTCCCTTCCTGAAGCAGCATCTTCTTGGGGCTTTTATAAACATTTGCTTTATTTTGGAAGCCAATGCCCACAGAGACCTTTGTTCTTCTTTTAACACTGTATAAAAAAACAAGCCTATTTGACCAAAGCAATGAGCAAAGAGATGCTGCTTTTGTAAATAAATGTGCGAGTGGGACAAAATATTGTTATTTTCTTGGATAGAATTAGTAGTGCTTTCCTCTTGTGAATGATGCCTCAAGCATAAGGGGAGTCTCCCATTTGAGAAGTTCAGTACAGCAACAACAGGTTCACAGAGCAGCCCTCTACTCCTTTAAATGTTCCCAAAAGAACATTCTGAAACCGTGACAACCTGTTTGATGAAGGTTCCGCAGTTGCCATGGTGCCCACCTGTCTGTGACCTTGCGGCTATGGTGGAGCCCCATTTGTTACCGAACCCTGATGTGGATGCTCTGTTCACTGAGGCAGGCCAGCCAATGAGAGCGCATCATGTTTCGGCAGTGACAGTTGCACATAAGATGGATGCAAGCTTCTCCAGCAGTATACCTCCAATTTCTGTGTAGTGGCTGCACACACATACACATCACACATCTGTTTGTGTGTCTGTTTTCTGGGTGTCTGTTTTCCCTTATTTATACATAAGTAAAATTTAATACAGACATTTGGCAAAATTCCTTTTTAAATTGTATTTTTAAATTTTCCTAATGAATTATGCTATTCATACCTTTAGTATACTATAGACAAACCTCTTTCGCAGTTATTCTTTTCGCTCTGTAGGCTTTACCTGGACTAACTACAGTATAATAATGTGGAGTAATGTAATACTTATTTTGCAGCATTTACACCATACATTCGTTTTATATCTTCACATGGTGTATAGTATCATCATTCCCTTTCCATAAATTAGCAAGCCAGCGTCCTGGGAACAATTCGGTAGAAAGTGAATTCTCAAGAAAATGGCCCAAGTGCTGGAAATAATTCTTGCCTGATAAGAGATAATAGACGACTCTGTAAGACTCGCTCCCGGCATTACGATGAAAAAAGCCAAATGACATGGGGATGGAAGGGACTTTATTTGGGAACTTTATCTGAGTTGAGGAGAATTTGACAGAAACAGTGCATTTGACAGAAGCAAAAGACAGACATTTTAGCATTAGAAGACAAAATTGGTCAGGGTATTGTGACTGATAACGTCAGAGAAAACAGAACTCACACTTTATCCAATAACTGGCAATGAAGGTTTGTTCCACCCATATTGTTGGATCACAACACTGCTGTTTAACTTAGGCTCATATGCTCTGATTAGCTGAATGGGCAAATTCCTGCAAAGAGATAATGTCATCTGGTTGAATTGCCCTGGAAAATGATCTGCAATTGCAGCTAAACTCCACCATACTCACATACAAGTTGTTTATACTCACGGATGAAGACATTTACAGTTCAGCTTGTGACATTTTGAGGGTGCAGATAATCTCCATACTTTTGCTTAACCTCTCTAACAGAAGAATCTCATGTAGTGTTAAGTGGGCACTGTACTCTGGCATACAGTAAGTGCCAGTCTTTTGATATCAGCTTGACAGCAGGTGTTGGTGAGCTGACAGCAGGTATTCAGTGCTGGTGTTTGTTTTATTGACAGTGGGTGGTTGTCTTGTGGCCTATGGTTATTGATGCAGATGACAGTAGGTGTTTGTTTTATTGACACTAACAGTCAGTGTAGTTGACAACAAGTGTTGAACTTCCAGTTTGGTTTTCTTACTTGTGAAAGCTGCCTTTGTTTCTGGGCTGTGACAATGCTAAAGGTGATGTACAGAGTACAGTCTGTCATGCTGAAGGAAGACACTGAGATAAATAAGAGGATGCAAGCAACTCTGTTCTGAGCTTTGGCTCATTTAGTGATTCAGAAACCTAAAAAACTGGACTCGATCAATGTTACACATGAATGCTAATGGGCATTAAAGTGATTTTATTAATTAAAGAAACCCAGGGGTTGTTTGGAAACAGAAAACCCTGTACTCCTAATCATAATATAGAGATTACACTTTAATTAACTTGCACAAAGAGCATGTTTCCCTCAATAGCTCAATCATCTGGCTACAGAACACTGTTTAAGGTTTGACCCTCAGCCCCAAATGTGATAGAATACTCTGATCCTGAAGCACAAAATTGTTACACATAGTCAAAACAACTTAATTAAAAACAGCAAAGATACTGTTGACATTTGTCTGAATTTTAAGTTGCTCGGCTATGAAAAAAGATTTGTGTTGTGTGAGGTCATGTTCAGTGTTGACGTGTACAGGCTCTGTCACAAGACAATCTGATATAGTGCAGCCATGCTACAGCAAAACATATGCAGCACGATGTCTCCATTTTCACTGGTCATAGGTGTCAACCACACCTGTAGACACTCCTTTAACAGGGTAAAGAGAAAGCTTTATAAAGGAATGGTAATTTGCTGTAGCATTCGCTGATATAATGCAGTGTAGTAAATCTATGGGATTTCCACCTGTCGGAAAGGTCAGAGCTGAATGTTGATCAGGGATACAGGCCACCTGCTCGATACTGGAGCTTTGTGTTTTGAAGAAAGTAGCAGCAACACAGCAAAATTGCCGGCACCTCATATTCTCTTTGTTTCACCTTCATGTCATGTGAGCAAAAGCCTTATCTAGGGAAATTCACTTTAATTAAGAGCAAAGGCCACTATTTATTGAAATTATTTTTTACATCCCAAACAGAACACTGAGATACGTTTAGGAGAGTAATTCAGTGGAAAAATGGACTGGAATTTCAAATAAAAGAGTCATTCATTTTGGCAAATGGAACTTTTAGACAGAAAAACTATTAAGCACTGAATGTTAAGCTATTTAATTTTAATCTGTGTTTAATGCTACAATATCAGCATAATTCATAGATATCAGTGTCAGCCAAATTTTAGTTCAACTGAATTATTTAAAGTCATGTGCAACAATAAATCACTAAAAATAGGTACTGTATATGAGTATTGTAAAACTATTACATTATATATCTATGGCCAAAATGTAAAGTAGGCGAAGGAGGGAATAGATTGAGTCAATACGATGTAGTACATAAGAAAATTTTACCAGCATTTCAGAGCACAGATGATATGAAACCTGTGTTGACCAAGTAATTTAAATGTTTTCATAAAAAAGAGAATTGGCTCTATAAACAAACAAATAAATTAAGATTTGCCTCTAGTTGCGAGATTTTATCGTGAGGCATCTTGCTGGGGTACATTACGAAGATAAATGTAAGAAGAGAGGAAACAGCGATAAACATACCACTGTCATACATGTCACGTTTCACATTTTGTGAGAAGCTTGTAAGAATTCTAAACCAAATGGCACACACTATTCACAGGAACATATTTCTAAATATCAGTTTAGTGTTTTAAAATAATGAAATACCTGTCCGCAACAATTAGTACATTTTTGACTGCTGCAGAGTATTATTAATTATTATTATCATCACCCTCATGATTAACAACAACAGCAATAACAATAATAAAAACTTGCAGCTGCTTTGTGATCCGATACATGATTGAAGCCCTATTTTGACAATGAACATTTTCCTGTGCCTCACATCATATCTCGTCTCTTGTGAAACCAAAATTATGTCTATGACAAGACATGGCTGTTATTTCGATTTTTGGTTTTAATAAAGGTAGAATATGTTGTGCATGAATGTTATGGTAGGTTGGTGTTCTGATGCTGGCGGACATGAATCTGTCAACAGCAGACACATTTTTTATTTTTCAGATAAAGAATTCAAAGAATGTCAAAATGTCAGGAACAATGTCAAAATGAAACCAGATTGATTTTTGATTATCTTAAAAAGAATATTGAGACAGATGACGCTTCATTACTTTATTTGCATTATCATATAATGGCAGTCAAAGAAAATGTTTAAAGTTATTTATCTGGATAATAACTGCATATCTGTTCGGAGAAAAGCAGAACATATGAAAATAAACAGCAACAGAAAACAGAAAAAAACAGGAATTTCTTCTCTTGCCCAATAAGTTGATATCTTGTTGGAAGGCTAGATGAAGACACCTTCAGTCCTCAAACGTCTCCTCAAGGACACCTCAGCCATTTGTCAAATTGCACTATTAGCTCATTTAATAAATTAACTTAATTAGTTAAAGAATTTGATGAGACATTAATTAGCCAAACATGGTATGCCGTTTGAATCAACAAATACATATGTATATTGGATTGTTACTGCAAATACTGAGGTGACATTTGGAGAGGTTTTTAAATGGATGTTAATGGATTTTGAAAGACAGAAAATTATAGTGTTGCACCAACATGATTATCGTTTACATATTGTTTTCGTTGAATGCCTAAAATACTCGCACAGTACTCTATTCTGTTCATTTATATAAAGGATTTGTGTGTTACTTGTGACAATTCTGTGGTTATGATTAACCTTTATACAGTCTTTGTAACATCTGTAGAATCACTAGCCTACTGTATATGAAAACCACAGTTTCACACATTCAATTATAAAGAAATGGTATTAAGCTATTAAAGAACCCCTAGGCCAAAAGTAAATACATTACTTATTGTTTAATTGTACCAAGCCAGGTAGACTTTTTACTGTTTTCTTAGGTTCCCTGTTTTAACTAAAAAGGATTGGTAATACTGCTCATCAGGTGAACCTGCACTACAAGGACACCTGAGATTTGAAGTATTTTTTCAAGTATTTTTCTGCTTTCCAACTCTAATTTAGAAGTTCAAGTTCTCTGATTTGCATAAATTAAACCATGGAACGTAGTCCCTCAGGTTGACATGGGCAACTGTTGTGACAAAAAAACAAAATCATGTTACCCTACTAACGACTTAATGTAATGACTTAATATTTATTGCAATGATTCAGGAAAACAGCATCACCAAAAGTGCAAAAATAACATCTCTTCCAATTTTTTTGAGATTTTAATATCGTTTTAATTCTACTACAAGAGAGGCTAAAAGCCAAAACCAAAGCAATGACATTTATGAGGTAAAATGCTATTATTTCCTTCCTTTGTTGATTCACTTGATTCTTTGTTGATACATTTTCAGTGGCCACATCAAATTCAGCAACGTGGAAACACAGGAATAGAAGCAGTGCACTTCAAGGCTTCCAGTTAGAAAACTAGCCTACAGAGAATTACAATATCGATCACGCTGACAGATTGGCGTGATCAGCACCCAGCCCGCCTTGATTTACAATCATAAAGAGCACCGTGAATCTGGGTAAACGCTGCAGTGCCCACTTACACAAGAGCATCGACTGAGGAGCGTGTACCTGTTTGATTAATAATTAACCGTTACTGAATTTTGTATCGATTGCGTGATGCCAGCTGTGATGTATTGAAGGAGGCAGGACTGAGTGTCAGCTGTACACTGCAATCAGCTGGGTATGACAGGAAGACCAAGGGCCGCCCACCAGGATCCCTCTGATGAACATTTCTACCACTACAAACGTATAATCACAGGATTTGTTCTATGCATTAAAGGCAGCAGTTGAACGTAGGACATTTTAAAAAAGCACTGAATGCTTATGTCCGGTCAGACTGAAATGCGACTCTATGAAGAAATCTTCAGTGAAGCTTAAAATTGTTGTCGTGAGTCCTGCATGCTCTTGTAGTGCAATGCGATTATTATTATTATTATAAGGGGATCTTCTTTAGTTTTTGTGACTTTATTGACTTTTAGGCAGCATGTAACTCAGCACAGGAGTGTGACTGACGCTCATCACTTCGGGGGGACATTCAGAAACTCTGCCTGCACACTCATGGAGCCTGACATGGATTTGCACACATATTACTGAATTCCTCATATTTGGTTACGGCGCAGTGGCTCTCAGGGCAGGACCTCTGCACTGACACCACGCGTCAGCCTGGCTCCCTCGAAAGGTTCAAAGGCATGCAGGCGGCTATTCAGCCCCACCACCTGCCCACAGTGTGTGCGGGTGCGTGTTGGGTGGGTGGTTAGCCCCCAGTGCCCATGATGGGAAGGTCGCTGGCTTGGGCCTGGCTTATTCACATCTTCCTTAGCCCCTTGATCGAGGCCTTTACCTCCCTCCCACCCAAAAAAAAATGCTCTAGGGGCATGAGATAAGTGGCTGTGCTCAGACGCAAAGCAACTCTCGTGGCTCCCCATACGTGTGCGTTTGTCTCGAAGAAGAGTATGGTTGCATACGTGATAGTAAGCACTCCAGTATATGCGCGCCAATGGCAAATATAATATCATCGCTTTAAAAAAGAAACTCCATCACCTCACCCAGGAAAGACAGGACAGAGATAAAAAGTGACATGAAATAATGATTGCCAGATAAAAGTACAGAACACTCTTCCATGCAACGTGCAAAGATGGTCGTGTTGACCTCCAGTCGTTCAGTAAAGGCAAAATGATGCATCAGTATCATGTCTAAGGAGCTTAATTTATTTTATATTTTCACATAATTTACCATTAATGTAAGGGGAAAGGCATTTATGTGAACATCTATTAAGTATGAATGAGGGTTGCAAATGCCCAGGCTTCCAATTATAGTTCATCCAATTTAACTAACAGTTATCAGTTCCTTCAAGCTCATCACAACATGCAAATAGGCTTTCCCCTTGGGAAGAATGTTAATCAGGGTAAAATTTCCACAGTCATAGCTGCCAATTGTCTTCTTGTGGTTGTCGTTCACTGGATGCCCACATTCTTTACTGTATTTTGATTGGGTTTCATGATCAATATGATAAATGAAACTTTCATTTCACTACAATGATGTTAATATGAAGCCTCAATTTATTTAGAGCATACAGTTATCATAAAAAATGTGGAAAAATTGCCATGTGTATTGTAATTCAATTTCTATAGCTTTTTTCAATAATATTTTGCTGCAGTATTGATATGTAAGTAGTCTGAATCTTTCATTGATATGCTGTAAAATAAACTTGTAGTATATATTATATTATACATAGTATGTATGTGTGTTCAGGTGACCAGTGACTGCAGAAAAATTTGACGCCTATCCTGAAATATAGACACATACGTCAGGGAGTCGAGAGACTCTCAAGTTAGGGTCCATTTGCTGATTTTAATTCTAAAAGCCGAATCATTATTCCAAGATCGGAATCTCAAATCATGCAAAGGTGTATACTATGTAAAGATGGTGTTGGGAAAAGATGTAAAATCGTGCATCGAGAAATCAAGCTGATGGTCATCGAGAACAGCATCCAAAAAAAAGAAGGAGAAATGAGACTTAGCTACATGGTCTATCCCAAGGATTTAATTATGTGACTGAAAATGCAGCACAGGTGTGCTCCATCAGTGACCCGAACAATCCCTTCAGAATACGCGTGGGGGTGGGGTGATCCTGTACGGTCACATCTGAGGTCTGAGATGGCGTGACTGTAGATATGGAAGTGATCATTCATTTGACAGATTTACAGTTTTCTGATGCCAGATATTAGATGGAAATTATGAATAATAATTATGAAATGAGTCACTTTGAATAAATGCTAATCACATAGTAGGAATTCATATCTCAATGGTAACATTCTGTCTGTTCCTCATCCAGGCGGAATCTTCGAATCTATCGAAAGTGGCCCATCGGGAGCAGAAGAACTGGCCTTCAAATTTGCTTTAAACACAATCAACAGAAACAGAACTCTACTGCCAAACACAACTCTGACATATGACATCCAAAGGATTAACATTTATGACAGTTTTGAAGCTTCAAGAAAAGGTAAAGGGAATTTTTTTTATAGAAAAAAAAAAAGCTTGTACTTAATCAGCGGTTAACAACTGTGTTTGTTTTTGGTTGAGTGGGGTTTTTAGTCATCTACTGGTGTACAGTATATATGCTAGGCAAAACATAACTGTGTTAAAAAAATTATTTGTTTTATACAGTATAATGACAGCCATAAGCAGCTGGAGTGGTACTCATGATGAAGTCTATTATGGTTAACCGTCCATTCCTAGGAAAGTCTGCTTCGAAGTTGCTGTGTATCACCGCCATCCCACTGCAAATCGAGATGATTAATCGCTGCAGTGATTTTGCATTATGTATATATAATTTCTTATTTTGAAGGTTTTAAGAATCCTGCACCCACAGAGGGTGGAGTTGTGCATAGCCTTATGTCATAGTGTTCCCCAAGCTGCAACCAGTAAATAGGGACTGTAAATCACAGTCCATAAATAGCTCACTGCGTAAATGGGACACTGCGGACAGCATATGTACCCGCACACTGATGTCCTCTCATTACAAGGATTGAGCCCAATCTTAGTTTTCTTATGCTGTTATGTTAGGCTTTTGTTATCCGTCTGAATAAATTACAACTGTGCGTTTAAAGAGACCCAACCGGATTAAATTCAGTTCAACCTTCAACAAGCTTCTGGACAGCAGGAGTGCAAATGGATTGAAAAGTGTGCTCTTATTCTTCATTTATGGATTGAGCTGGAGCCTTGCTAAGTTTGTCCATAGGACTTTGGAAATACAAACATAAATCTGACAGGGATCAGCTAAGTTATACCTGTTTTACAATAAAAGGCATCAGGAAGAGGTTTGACTTCTTGGTGACTGGGTGATAAACAGTGAAGTAGCAATCCTTTCCTCTAACCAAACAGCAATTAGGCCTCCAAAGCTAATAAATTGATTACTAAATCAAACTTTTATATACTTATTTACTATATTTAGTAAATTATTTAATCAATGGAAGTTTTCTTCAGTTCTCTTAGATACCAGCTACCAATACATGCATGCCACATTACATTTTTTACAGCCTGAATAAGTTATTTAAAATGAATTTATTACATAATATCAAGAAATTATTGACTTAATGTGTACTTTTTTAGAGCTGGTTTTGTTGGGCATTGATGGTACAGTTATGTACCTACCCTGGCTAGCATGGGATCTGTCAGCATATTTGCCCTTTCTTTCCTCCTGTCATTGACAGACTTCTGTCTTCTCTCCAGCCTGTGACCAGCTGTCCCTGGGGGTGGCGGCCATCTTTGGCCCCTCCCACAGCTCCTCGGCCAATGCCGTCCAATCCATCTGCAATGCGCTGGGCGTGCCCCACATCCAGACCAAATGGAAGCACCAAGTCTCCGACAACAGGGACTCCTTCTACGTCAGCCTCTATCCAGATTTCTCCTCCCTCAGCCGGGCTATTCTAGACCTGGTCCATTTCTTCAAGTGGAAGACGGTCACCGTTGTCTATGACGACAGCACAGGTGAGCACAAGTCAGACTCCTGCCCAGTCGGACAGAAACTTTGGTGTGATGTTGGCTTGCATTTGCTGCCCTGGTGTCTTTTAAGCATTACATGCTACTCTCAACTTCTCTAGTTTTTGAAAAAATGGCCATGGAATCTGCAGATGCACTTTTAAACTGAAAATGGACACCATGGTTTAACTACTGAATATGAAAAAGAATACAAAGCCTCATGGGAAATGCACAACTGTGTGTCCATTTATCCAACCATCCATTTCTGAAGCCACTTGCCCTATTCAGGGTTGCGGGGGTTCGAGAGCCTATCCCGGAGGCTACAGGCACAAGGCAATGAGCAACCGAGGATGGGGCACCAACCCATCGCAGGGCATGCGCGCACACACACACACACACACACACAGACAGAGGTTGGTGTATCTATCTAAATAGGGACAGTCTATTAATTTTTATGGGAAAAACCCAACACCCTTAACCTCTACCCATCCCTAACCTTAACCATATATATAACCAACCCAAATACAAGCCTTATGGCATTTTTACTTTTTTGATTGCATTCGCAGATTTTTATAAAACTGAGGTTATCCAAATAGGGACCTCAAAAGATGTCCCCAAAAGTACGGAAATTTCAGGTTTTACTACACTTTGGGACAATTTGGTCCTGAAATGTAATCTCACAGGTTGGTTATTTTATCTTTGTGGGGACTCTCCATTCAATTGTATGGGGAATACTCCAATCCCAACAACCTTAACCCCTACCCAGCCCTAAACTTACCCATAAGTAACCAGACAAAATTTACGACTTTTAACTTTTTGATTGCGTTCACAAATCTTGCTGGGGACCTGAAAAATGGTCCTCACAATGTCAAAAAACAGCATTTTATTATATTGTTGGGGACATTTAATCACCACAAAGTAGTATAAAGCTACTCCACACACACACGCACACACACACACACACGCCATATACCACTGCGTATAATATATATAATTTTATATGATTTAAATTGTAGCGCCAACAATCTAGAAAATGGTGCTTTGCACATATGCAGATTCTCCTTTTTGTGGGTTACAGAAATCCGTACAGTATGAGGCTGCAATAGTGCCCCCTAGGTCTTAGTGCCCATTCATTTTCCTGCGGCTGAAATAGATTTCAAATAGGACCTGATGCTGCTGCTCATCCATGTCGATGGTCATGGTGACTTTGAGACTTTGAGGGTTAACAGTGACATGATTTCCGTGTCAAAAGGCTGGGAAATTGGATCCCCAGGGACCACAGGAGATGCAGAAGATCTTTTCCGTTATTTTAATCCCAAAGTCCCCACTGGCGTCGATTCTGCTAAATATCTGGATCTAATTTTAACATTTAACATCAAGTAGCTTAAAATAAACATGCAGTCATTTTCTGAAGTTGCACAAAAAAAAAAAAGCTTGTGAAAATTCGGTTCATTTGATACATTGGTTTACACAGCTCACTTCATTTAAGGGAAATGTTTTCAAAGCATTTGTAGGATCGTTGGATTTTCTTTCACTAGTATTGCCACAAAACCCAAGGATTAATAAAATTCCATTCCACATATACATTTAGAAAACATGTTTATTTGTGTTTCTCATCCAACATCTGAATCAGTTAGCTGGAAAAGTCCAGATTATGTATCAAATTTGCTTTAAATGTCACATTGGTGTCACCTTTTGTGAGGATATCATGGGTTAATGTAAATCTGAGATTTTGTTAGCTGCAAAGCAGAAGCGAGTGCTTTCAGAGAAGCAGTGCACAGTGAATGTGTAGTGTCATGCCTGGCCACCTTGTTGCTGTTGAAGCAGGGTTTATGTGCCTGTTGCCATGACAATGCCACCAGCAACAGAGAGAACAGGGAGAGAACTGGAAAGCACAGGTAATCACGTAAGAGCAATAAGCAACATACAACTGAAGTAACACAGCTATTAATTAATTATGCAGTCACCCCATCTCATGAAATTAAAAAGTCAAACAGTTGTTTAATTATTCATTAATTGATTACGCAGCCATAGCTCTATGGATGGTAAAATAAATTTTGCTATCCGTAAAGCAGTGCATAATTAATTACCCTGTCGAATTAATATTTCTGTGTCGCACTGGGATTCTGTCATTATTTAAATATACATATAATTTTCACTCCTTCCACCTTGCATACACAGCGAGCCTGGAGCCTTCCCCAGGAAGCACAGGTCACAATGTGGGTAGCCCCCAGGGGAGCTGTCCCTCACAGGGGACAGGCACACTCACCCACTAGCCAGTTGATGAGGGCTGGTTTGCCCTAAGCACATGTTTTTGGCTGTGGGAGGGAATCACGTGACCTAAAGAGAACGCGCACAGTATATATATGATGCAGTTACTGTCTGGAGTGTGTTTCTTCCTTTATTTATATAGATAAGTTGTAATTGTTCTTTTGGTTGTTATTTTCTTTAAGGTTAGTATAGACGTTAGAAGGGTTGCACACTTTAGTCTGGCTGGAGTGAGATTTTCTATTCTAAACAAGACTGCACACACATGCATAGGTATTTACATATGTGTAACACCTTTATTACCTTGTAAATAGTCTGTAGGGTGTGCAAACTGCTCCAACGCTTTTGATACAGCTGTTAGATTTTTGATGGAATAATATATACAATATATTTGCCGTCAGATTTCTCGCGGGAGCTTCTGTTTCCCGCCAGATACGTGAGAGTTGGCAGCCCTGCATTAGTCTGCAGAAAGCATGGTAGTAGCATTGGATTGTGTGGGTCGCCAATAAACTTGAAACCTGAGCTGCAATAATACTCAGAGAGGAATTCTCCGCCTAATCGTTATCATAAGTGTGTTTATAGCCACGCTGATGTCTTTTTTAAATTTTGTTCATTTAAAGGTCAGCGTGGGATCGTAAGAGCACATTTACCGAGGAGCGTTTGATTGTTCGACTTTTTCAGCGAGCCGCTTTAGCGAAGGCAGATGAAAGTTGAGCGGCGTTTTCCGAAGGGTTTTGTGGAAAAAAGCGGTCGATGTTCCAATGTGTTTATGATGCTGACCTTTATTCGGCATCTCGAGAGACTGAATGTAAAAAGAAAAAAAAACGCAGTCACACAGCCCTGATTCACGATAAGCGCCTTGAAGCTCAGAGACCGCGTCCCCCTCGCTCTTGTCAGAACTGCCACGCAGATCGATATATATTTTTGTATTTACTCAGACCAGGGTCCTCCAAGTATATCTCAGAGTAAGGTGGCGACGTGAATATGAGCAAGCTGTGCTGGAAAAGATCCAGCGTGTCTCAGGTCCCCTCCTGTAATCTGTTTCAATTTGATGTGTGTGAGTGCACCGATCTCGCGCAGGAGACTGTAATGAATAAGGCACTGCAAGTGCAGTGTCCATCACGCGCCTCACTGCAGCCTGCCACACTGTTTGGTTCCTCGTCTATCGTTGGCATTAATGCGGCGGTTATTCAGGTTTACCGTTTCAATTTTTAACGATTTTTTTAAATTAAACGTGCCATGATGAACCGATTTGCATTGCGGTGTTTTATAAACGTCAGCCAGCGCACTGGCTGCTCAGGATAAGGCTCGTAACGCTCTTAATGGACATCACGGCGTCGTGATGCCTGCAGTGAAATGTTTACTTGTTCACAACCTGACCGCGACAACGTTGACTGTCTGCGCCAAGCAAAGTTATAGCAATTAAATCCCATCTCGTTTTTCAATGCCATCTTAAGCGGGAGCACAATTTATCATTCATATTCTTTTGCCGTTTCGTTTTTAGATAGTGAGTAATTTTCGTTTATTAGAACAATGTGCCTATATATGTCGGTGCAGCCATTTCTATTATGAAAATATGGAATCGGGTTATTTTATTTAAAAAGAGAAAGACGTGATGGACATTCACCCCGCGTCCAGGCCACCTCCCGCCTGTGCCCTCTGCTTCCTTGGGTAATTATATATTATGTAAACCGATGTTAAGCTATTAAGTGAACTGTTTCGTGTTATTTACCCCTTCCAATTAAATATTTTTGTCGCGGGGGGATGGGCTCTTACAGGGAGAATAGGGACATAAAGGGGGGGGGGGAGGGATCTGGGATCTGGAGGAAACCAGTCTGACATGGCGTGAAACTGCAAACTCCATGCAGGTCCCCCAAATTCTGACCTACCATCCAGCCTGCTGTTTATAATGTATTACACTAGTGGCCAAAATTGTGGAAACACGTCCAGTATTTATGGATTGCTGTTGCTCCAGTTACTTATTTAATCATCAAATGTATTATTTTACAAATATCTTACACTGGAAGATTAAATAAGTAACTGGAGCAACATCTGAATAAAGTAATGCAATCTCATAATTGGAAGCGTTTTCACAATTTTAGCCACTAGTGTATGTATATGTTTCCACAGTGTGATAAAAACCATCTATAGAGCAATCATTTTGACATTTTGTGAGGACCATTTTTTTCAGTCTTCATAAGGGAAACGCAATTTTATATATTAAAAAAATCTGCGAATGCAATCACAAAATTTAAAAGCCAAAAGTTTAGCATTTTTTGGTTGCTTATGATTAAGGTTAGGGTTGGTTAGGGGTTAAGGTCATCATTCCTGGGATTGTGGTTTTTCCCCCCAAAATGAATGGACAGTCCCTACAAATATATGAATATATGAATAC
>JABFDZ020000138.1:523877-550301 GCA_019775955.2 Pollimyrus isidori | reverse complement strand
TTTGTCCCCCACCAACCGGGTGTTTTCTTTGCGGGTCGGGGCACCGGTTTCTGCGCCCCCCCCCGCCCCCCCCGCCCCCGGCCCTGCTTCACGTGGGACCCCCCCCCCCCCGCTAAGTTTGGGTTTCGATGCAGCACAAAGGGGATATTTTCAGATTGTGAGAAGTTTATGAAAAAAGTGAAAATGGATAAAAACTAGGAATAGGAGAGGTGATTTAGCCAAGAACTTTGGCAGACGAGTGGGCCAGAATTGTGAGCTTAATTTGCCAACCAGAAAACACAAACCAGCCATAGAGAGCCGGCATATGGCCTTCATCTTCTGCCAGCTTTCGCTCTCATTGCTGGTGTAATTTCTTGGAGATAAGCGTGTGCTAGTCGCCATTAGTTATAGCTAGTGGGTGGTTTTTTTTCTGTCTGTGCGAATGTACAAGAGCAGTCCTGTATGGTTGCTTCCGGCTGTGTGTCTCTCTCTCAGAAGTTTGTCCGTGTAAGGTCCTGCCTGTGAGTGCATGTGAATTTGCGGAACTCTATGTAGGTGTGAGGCAGCACCTGTGCCGATGAGGCTGCTTTGATGTCGCTCGTGCGCAGCACACGGGTTCGGTTGCACGCGTGTCTGTATTTAAATCATCACAGCAGAGCTCGCATGAAAAGTGTCTGCTCGACAGTTGCAGGGATGTTCCAGCCGCTGCATTGTAATTTATGCACGATCAAGACACGGAACAGCCTCAAAACGCTGCATTCGATCACATTAATGTTGCCCACACACTGCCAGTGCTGCCAGTTAATGGCCTGCACCTGGTCTCCATTTCTAGGATCTTTTCGCCCTGGATGTGGAACCGTACCGCTACAGCGGGGTGAACATGACCGGCTTCCGGATCCTCAACACGGAGAACACGCAAGTGTCCTCCATCATCGAGAAGTGGTCCATGGAGAGGCTTCAGGCCCCCCCGAAACCCGACTCCGGCCTGCTGGACGGGTTCATGACGGTAAGTGTTCTGGCTGATGCCCAGTAAAATGCAGGTTTTGCGGCCAGAGTGTTAGAACATCTAAGACTTTATCTTCATGATGTTTTGTTTAAATCTTTAATATGCTTGCAGCTAAATGTTTATATGTTGCATGTCAGCTTTGTGAAGTACTGCCAATTTGCATCTTTAGAAGCATCAGAGTAAATAATTACAATGTCGGAAGATTTGGAACAATTTCTTTCTGAATAACAACCTCTTATTAATCACTGCTTTTCCAATTTAAATGATAAAATCAGTAAAATATTTAAAATGTCAGATGTTCTATGTTATATTCTCGGGCAGACTATGATTTCCGTTGTTCTTGGGTCATTTAGAGGGAATGACTTTGACTGGGAATGACCTGGCGTCCGCTGGCTATGAGTGTGAGGCCCCTATGTAGCGGAAAGGGAGCGGTTTTGACAGCTTGATTGGCCATCGCTGGGGCTCAGGCGTCTGTAAAATCTCACAGACAGTAATGACCGCTCTTCAATGCTCCAACACTTATGCTCTTTAGCTGGGAATGCAGCCAGAAATGAAAACTGTCAGGGTACAAAGACAGACAGAGAAATTAGAGTTCCGGTTTTGAGGCATCTGCCAAAACAACTGTTACGATGATGGAAGTGGGGAGCTACAAACTGGTCTGAGACCAGTCAAGGTTCCACGAGCGGCTGATGTGAAGTGAGTGCCGATTTGAAGGGGGTCACTAGCTGGTGGACGGAAGGGCATTTCGTTTTGTGTGAAGCTTCAGATCAGTGCAGTTTGCTTTGATGCAACACGTTGACTCTGGGTGTTCATGGAACAGTTTAACTGTTAATGTTCCTCTGATGTTTGTTGGGTGAAGAAGTAGGTGCGGTGCAGGTGTGGGGTGCTCTTAAGCTTATATATGAGGCTTTTAACACATAGTCAATTAAAACTCAGAGCCGTTGCATCAGCTAACTCAGGCCAGCTGTCGTGATCTCATCTCTGAGTGGAAGGACTCAACAGTGTACTTAAAATCACCTCCACTCCGCTCCCTAGCATCTGCTCTTAGCTTTTAGCCGTCCTTGCGGATAAATAACTTTAATTTCTTTTGACTAAAGAAAAAAGAGATTTATGTATGTCAAGGCTGTACGGCTTGTGAACGAGATAATGGAATGTGAGTTAGAATGAGCGATTGATTAATTAGGCAAATGGCGAATCAGTCAACGCCTAATGCATATTGACATGGCAAAAGGTTTCTTAAACGTTTGATTAACTGCTTCATTTGTGCGACGTATTTATGGTTTGGTGTCTCAAAAAACAAACTTTTTGAAATGCTGAGTAGGGATCTGATGAATGTAATTTTTTGGCTTGACATATGCAAACAGTTTTCCATACGTCATTCTTCGTTTAATCACATGACGATGATGTTAATGACCGCGACCGACTTCCATGATTTCCTGGCGGTTGCCTAATGGTAGTGATACATTTTGGTGATGTAAGTAGTGTAGTTTTATCGCATTTAAATTATTAACCCTTACGGTAATATTGTCCTTTAAATTATACGTGACCTTGACTCGTTTTATGTTGCCTTTCTGGAAAATATTTCAGAGCTATTGAAAAATAAGAGGTGGCAATGAATCTGTGTGATTTTGCCATTTTGTCAAGTGTAGATGACTGCATGTTCCAGTTTGTATGACATTAATAGTGGATGCCGAACATTTGCCCACAGTTGCCCGCACAGTTTGGCACTGAGCTCATACAACACTCTGAACCGCAGGGTTATGTGTGAACAGCAGAGAATATTTTAAGTGGAACATGACTATCTGAGGGGCGGCACGGTGGTGCCATGGTTAGCATTGTCACCTCACACCTCTGGGACTTGGCTTTAAATCTCAGCTGGGGCTCCATGTGTGAAGTTTGCCTGTTCTCCCGGTGTCATTGGGAGGGATTCCTCTGGGTCCCCCCCCCCACAGTTTAAAAACATAAGAACCTTGGAGTTACCAAAATGCCCGTAGGTCTGCATGTATGAGTGTGCCTTGTGATGGGTTAGCATCCCTGCCTGGGTTGTTCCCTGCTTTGCACCTTCAGGCTCTAGACCCCCTGCCACCAAAATTGGACAAACATTTACAGAAAATTGGTGGGGGGATGGATGATAATATGACATTTTCGAAAAGAAATGGTCATAACTTATGTATCCTTCTTTTTTTATTTGGCAGGAATGACAAAGTACTGAAATACTGGTCTGTAATGCAGGCATTATGAAATGAGAATAACAATTAGTCTGCTGAAATATTATCCTCGAAATTGTGGCTTTCAGTTTCTGGATTATAAACTCTAATTCTGCATTTTTTTTCTTCATGCAACTATTAATCTGCTTTTGAAAAGTTCTGCCCTGAGCCACGGCTTAACACGCATAATGAAAATGACCCAACAGGCTTGGCAGGAATATTAGCATATTTTCTTTCTCAGCTAATTGCTTTACCTCCTGTGTGATTTACTCGGCACACCCTAATCTTGTGCAGATTATGCAGCACCATGGTCTGGTCCGAGCCACAGATCTTTTGGTAAACAACGATTGCTTGAGTTTGACAGAGAGCGCCCGCAGTTTTCCAATCTCTTTGTGTCACTTCTTTGTCCCCTGCTTTGCTGAAGGTCAGGAGAACACAGCATGGTCAGCTGACTCGCTCTTTTTTAACGTAGAAGCGGACAGCCTTCAGGAGTGAGCTTGTTGTATCGCTGGATTTGGTTTGACCCAGCAGGATAAGTTTTTTATTTCCTGCATTTTAGATTCCTCACAGATGATGCTCCCAGTGTAGGCCGAAGGACTAAGGTGTGATCTGTGCCCTCGGTGTCAGGAGAGGATTGTTTAAATAAAAAAAAGCTAAATTCACAAACTAATTCATATTCGGCACAGAACGACTTGTAAGCATGATGGACAGCGGCTTGGGCAAATCTGAACGGACACATCCGAGTAGGTTGTCACCCTCTTGAGGGCTCCATTTTCAGCTTGCGTGACATATATTGACATAAATTTCTGCAAATCCAGACTGTGCAGAGATGAGGAAAAAAAAAACTATCTCAGCATTCAAATGAAGGGAGATCATATTTAACAGAGATCAGCTTTTGTGATGCCAGGGATAGGCACGAAGAAAAGCGGAGCTCTCCCTTACCACCCAGGATAGCCGCTCTCCTCCATCGGGCCGTCCATCACAGCGTCTGTTGGATTGTGGCGGTAGAAAAATCTCACTGTACTAGCAGGAGATACTGCAATCTGAGAGGCATGCAGGAGCACAGCAGCCAGCTGGACTGGCTGGAGAAATCCAGATCTTAAAAGATCAAATAAAGGCTTATGGTCTGGGGGGCGGAATTGTTGGGGGGTGGGGGGAGGTTCCAACCGGAAAGGCTACATCCAGCATCTCGCAAAAACCACAGCCTCAAAAGAGCCAGAAAATGAGGCGCTCATATTTTTTAAAACGTGGATCTGATGGACCCGCTTACATCAGGAAATCGCTGTCGCTTAATAATCTTAAGCAGTCGTTTCACTCTTTACGTAACGAAGACCTGCAGCACGCAGCGGGAACCCGAAAGGAAAAAGCTGCAAAATTTGGTATTGTAGCCAAACAACAGGATGCGCCCCCGTGTGGATAACGGTGGACTGCAGCAATGCGCCCCCTTGTGGATGCTGGCGGACGCGAGGCTGTTAAGCGAGTAGGCGAGAGTGTCTTTGTGCATACGGACGGGTGGGCTAGTTTGGATGAGAGGTCCGAGCCCCCGTCCTCTCTCAGCCTCATGTGGAAGCTCTGTTGGAAGGGAACACTGACCCGGACGCTACCCGCAAATTAAAGACCGGTTAGCGGCGGCCTCTCTTCCTGGCTTGTTAGGGAGCTGTTGGTTTTGGAAACGGAAAGCGTGATTTGGCTCCCCGCTGGCCACATGCCGCGCAAAGTATGCTTGGACCAGGACCCAGCATGCATTTTTCCGGCAGCTGGGCCGACGCGGGGTCCAGCTGGCGCATGCCCCCGTCCTCTCGCTTGCCTCGTGGGCCAAGAGCAAGGTGTCGGCGCCATGCCCCCTCCCGTGGAAGCGGAGCCCTCCCCCCGTCATGCGTAGGCCCCCGAATCGAGGGATGGCGCTGCAGCACACTGAGCCCGATGGCAGGGCTCTGCGACCAGCGACACATGCGACCAATGGGCAGCTCCCGGCCCTTCGCTGCCGCTGCCTGTGGGCTTCTACGCTAACAGCACGTCCCTTCACTTTCTCATGGAGGCACCTGTTATGTCAATTGGTGCATTTTCCTGTGACCAATTTCAGCTCGCCAGGTCTGTCAGGTGTCTGACTACTTCTGTTTAATCTCATAGTAAATAAAAAGAGTATTTGGACAAGAACTGTTCCTCCCGCTGCCTGAAAGGCAACCGAATAATCGGATGTAGTTCCAGGTCCGAAGCCTTTCAGCTCTCAGGGGAGACAACGTTTTGGCTTTAAGACTAACACAGATTTCTTTAGTTAAATTATTGTATAGTATATTTAAGAATATTATATTTCGGATAAGCTCCACACCCCCCATGAGCCTGAATAGGACGAATGGTGACAAATAATGGATGGATGGATGAATATGCTAATGCATTACAGCTAACAGAAAAACAGTAAAAACACATATAACCTATTCAAGAAAGAAATTAAATTAAAAGTGAAACGTAGAAAGTGTGGATTGTAATTAAAATACAGTGAGAATACGTTAAGTTCAGTTGTGCTGTGAGTGCGGAGCCTTAGCTACAGAGGCAGATTTAGCACTAGTCTTCGTTAATATTAGCATGTCGTTCTCCTGGTGGAAGCGGTTAAAATGATGACGGAATAGTACAGTATATTTAGAATAGCACCAATTCTCCATAGGATTTGTATTTTTTTAATAAAGTCAAGAAAGTACAGGTATTTCCTGTAATTGTTAAGCACGCCTCCAGTGCTTTAAAGTTTTCATGCTGTTTATCGTTTACCAACAGAGACTGTATTAGCTTGATTAAATTAGCAATGTTATTATATTTTATACTATAATAAAAACAGAATTCCGATTCTTATAATTCTTATAATTGGAACTAATATTATTTGAGTCCAGGTTTCAGTGGCCCCCCCGGACCAATAGGATTTTGCATAGATTTCTTGTGGGTGCCAAGCTCTCCTTCTACAGTCCATAAACATGCAAGTGGATGATGTTTTGTTTTTAGATGGACTGACATCCTGCTCGGGGTGTCCCCACATTCCTGCCATGTGCTACCTGCGAGAAACTGACGATGGACAGAAAGTCATATTCCCCAATATTCATCTGTTTACGTGCATTTGACAATGAGTGTTATCATGTGTCTATAGTCCTGCATACAGTAATATTTGAAGTGTATAAGAAAGAGTGTTTATGTAGCTTTGGAGTCCAGCGGTGATCAGCTTCTCTAAACCTCATACACCTTATACATCATCACCCTCTCTTAACCTTCAGTCATTGGTGGACAGTGTGAGTGCCAGAGCAGCAGCTTAGCACATAATAGGCCGGCAGATGGACCTGCCTACACTCTCAGCCTTCATCGATACCCTACATTGTCCAACATTAAGTTTACAAGACCGGTCAATGTCTTTGTCCTAAAGTTATTTGGTGTGCTTTTAGCGATGGAGATCTCTGTGGACTATTTCTGGACCCATGGACTTCAGATGATGCGTAATTTCATGCTTCCAGTCATTACATGTAGGGTGTGGTATGCCCCTACTTTGTGCCTGTTCTCCCTGGCATTAGCTCCAACCCCCCCGAATCCTCAGAAGGACAATCATTTGAGGGATGGATGGATGGATGGATTTTTTTAGTCTATTTGTACTGTACAATTCTCTCGTATCTTGTAGATTTTATTTACTACAGTGTAGTGCAAATCCTGTTTTGTGAATGTCTGACTATATTTATATACACAAATCCATCCATCCATCCATGTTTCAGGCCTTTATTCTAGTCAGGATTGTAGGTCTAATAGACACATATTCACTTCCAGATGCATTAAATGACAATTTATAACAATTCCTTTAAATATGGATGTTTCCTTATATGAAAATAAGATGACAGTATGTGCTTCTCTGCCTTGTTCAGGCTGAATGGCCACATATCCCCTCTTTAGCTGCCATCCTCACTCCCAGTCTCCCTGGGCTATTTGTCCAGCCCCCAAGGCTTCATGGTGAATCGCCACCAAAGCCCAAATTTTTAAAAATCCACCTTAAGCCATTTCTATTAATGGGATAATTCTAATAATAAAATTCCTTGTCTCGGTGGCCAGACTGTCACGGACGTGACATGCCAGAGGGCCACCGTGTCAGGGCCTCACGCGTTCGATCGCTGCCTTAAAAACGCCGGTCTGCGAGCAGGGCGGAGATAGCAGACAGGCAGACAGAGTGCGGCAGCATGGAGCGAGCCTCAGGCTGACGAGGGAGGCGGCTTTCCGCAGATACATTCCCAGATAACGATGGCAGCGGCAACAACAATAATCATTATCGTCAGCGATAATCACAGCGTTGGAGTCTTAAATTAATTCAGCTATGGATGAACTATGGTCCATAAAAATCACAGCTGGAGGAACATTATGCAGCGATGAGTAGGAGACAGAGCGCCACTCTCATTTCCGTGACGCCCAGCTCCCTCTGCTGAGCGCTTTGACGTCAGCTCTCCTGTTTCCCCACTGCACACTTAAGCAGAGTCTCCTGCAGTTTAAGCTAAAGACAGTGCACACTGTTTGATTATAGCACACAGTACCACGCAGTTAAATGCTGTGCTCCTTCTGATGGACAATCTGTCCCATTAATAGGCTGCTCTTTTTGTCTAGCGATTACACTCTGTTAGCACTGACCGTAACATTGCGGTCTTACCATTCTAGAATGATAAACACTGTGAATATTACAACTGTTATTTTAATTGCGCGGACAATAACTACCATCTCGCAATTGCTGAAGTGTTACAATGAATAAAAAAAATGTGAAGTATCATTAAAATCATTCTCACTATAACATTTTGGTGTGACTGCAGGGTTACCTAACTGCCTTGCTAATTAGCATTTTTGAGTTTGGTTGTGGCAAAAAGATCGATATGCATACATACATAGATATTTGATTTTTTGCACGGGAATATTAGATTAGATTACCATTATTAATTTTTACTGACATAGTTTTGAATTGCAGTATTTCCATATAATTCTGACCATACCAGCAAACAAAGGATATACTTTATTTTAGCCTGTTATTGTATCTACATTTTTGGTTGGCATCAAATACTTTCACCAGACATAATAGAACTCCAGTGATAAACACAGCGAACAGAAAGAATCTCGTGATAGAACAGAACTGTGAATGTAAGATTGAGCAACTCGTGGAGGCACTTAACGTATAATTTTTTAGTAGTGCCTCATAAACACGTTTAAGATGGGGGAGCGTAGCTTATGAGGGGACATGTACCCTTTCCCCAATCCTTATAGCTGGCATTTTCTGGCCCCTGCTTAGTGCCTAACCCCTGACTCCTGACCTCATATCCAGTTATAGCCCTTTCTTTGACCTGATGCCAGTTTTTTTTTTCCCTCTGAGTGTTTTAGCCTCTAGCGCCGATATAAAAATGGCTCTTTTTTGCTGCTGTTAAATCTGTCTCCAAGCCTATCTCACATGCTTCCTGCCTGGAGGTAGTCTTACCGTGCCTGATTGTCCTATGGCAAAAATAAGAAAATTCTTTGAATTATAGTCGTTCTTTCTACTACTGATGAATATGAGGATTTATTTATTCTTTTTTTTTGGCTACAGATGTTCTGGATGAAGGTCTTTCGTTTGACTCTTAATTATGCTTTTTGCATTTTTTTTCCCTTTAGAAATTTCCCATTTAGATCATTGGCTAAAACCTGAATCCGGCATACGAGCCGATCAATTAAAATAAAAATATTCATGGCTGGCACAGCGATGTTTTGATAATTAGAATAGCTACCCAGAGAGATTTAGGATTTTAGGTCTTAAAAATAAGATCAAATGGCAAGCTTGTGGAGGCAGCTATGGGATCATTGGTGGCAGGGTGGCCTATTCAGGCTCGACTCGTTATGCCTGCTTATTACTGTGAGAGGGAGGCCATTTTCCTAAATGTCCTTTTAATCAGGCGCGAGTCGCGCGGCATGGTGCTAAGTGGGCAGACCCTCTGCCAACACCTCGGCCTCTTAGTGATGTATAGGGGATAATGGCACACTCGTATATCCTCCCTTTCTCTGACTTCATAATATTTTCTGTGTGTATTATTTATCTGTTCTCTCCCCAGACATCCTAATCCAGCATGACTCACATTGAGCGTCATTACCCAGTTAAACATCTGGCCAACATCTCCCTTGAATGCCAAGCAGCATCCGCAGAAGTAAAAACTATGATCTCTTGGGCCTAATTTTTTTTTTTTTAAATCAATGGTTACAGTCCACATCCTACTTAGTCTTATTCGGAGTCACATTCACATCTCACAATTTGTCCTTCTTCACCAAAATGTCACTTTTTGCCTCCACCCAGATTCAGATCCACCTGTGTGCTGACTGTGGCCAGCAGGAGTGGCAATACCTGCTTGTGCTTTATTTATGGCAAGAAGAAATAGCTTCATGCACTAAAAACATTTAAATAGCAGTAATACAAAAGCTAATTTCTGGACCGAAGCCATATCACTGACCAGTCAGCTTATAGGTCCTTATTGTCTGAAACAGACAATGCTCAATATCAGTCATTGTGTTGGATCCTGTCGCAATAACCTTCATGTATAAATACTGAAACTAATTCACAAGTGAAAGATGTGACAGGAGAGACGAGGAGCTGGGCTTTCTCGCTGTGGTTCTGGCTTTTTCTATTGCAGGACTACCATTTCAGAGGACAGATATTTCAAAGATTTGAACAATTTTGTTTTTCTGATCGGTTCTACAAGTATAAAGGACACAGGGGCATAAACATCAAGTAAGGTCACACCATTTAATGCCGGATTGCAATGAGTCATGCATGGTCTTCAAACCGTTTTGATAATAGGGTTTTTTTCTCCCCAGTCATTTACAAAGTGCTGCCTCTATGAGACTGTTTGCACAGAGTACTCTCGAGGGTGCTGTCATAAAGCCCGCAGAATGTATCTGGGGAAGATGATTCTTCTCTGTCACCTCTGAGTCGCCAGGGGAGTAACCCCTGTGCACTTGGGAAATAGCTCAGTCACTCAACATTTTTGTTGTGTTTTTTTTAAGACTTAGCTCTTTATTGGGTACTTAAGTGAGAGATTGAGAATCACAGAGCCAGTTAGCTCATTGTATGGACAGTGACTTGGGAGAGTGCCATTTAGGAACATACTACATGGTGCTTCACTGCACTCAAGGTCTCACAGAGTGCAAATAACTGCAATGCCAGTAACTGAATCAGTATATTAACTGTGGGGCCATTAACTGTGTTTGTGGTTATTTATTGTTAATGTTCATGTCAACTAACTCAATGTTTTTGAGTTAAGTAGTCAAGTAGTTTTGTGTAAATGTTTTGTTGTGCATTGCAGTGACATACAAGATGATAAGCGGTATTGTTTATGGAGAGCTGAGACTGGCTTATATTAGGCCCTGACATATATACACATTACATTGACAAAAGTATTGGGACACCTGGCTATTACACCTACAGGAGCATTAATGGCACCCCATTCTAAATCCATAAGCATCAATATAGAGTTTTGGTAACAACTGTCACTTCTGGAAGGCTTTACACAAGGCTTTGGAGTGTGTCTGTGTTGGAATTTTTCACCAATTTATCCAGAAGAGCATTAGTGAGGTCAGGCACTGATGCTGGATGTGAAGGCCTGGCTCAAAATCTGTTTGACAGGGTTGAGGTTGGGACTCTGTGTGGCCCAGTCACGTTCTTCCAGGTTCTTCTGTTCATGCTGGAACAGAAAAGGGCCTTTCCGAAACTGTTCCCACAAATGTGGAAGCATTGAATTGCCCAAGATGTTGAAGTATTAAGAGTTTCCTTCACTGAAACTAAGAGGCCGAGCCCAACCCCTGAAAAAAAAACCCATACCATTATCCCTCCCCCACCAAACTTTTCAGTTGGCACAATGCAGTCAGGCAGGTAACATTCTCCTGGCATCTGGCACACCCAGACTTGTCCAATAGACTGCCAGAGATGTATGATTCTTCACTCTACAAAACACATTTCCACTGATTCAGTAGTGGTCCAGTGGTGGCGTGCTTTACACCACTCCATCCAACACTTGGAATTGCGCATTGTGAAGCGATCATTGCATGCAGGTGTCTGGCCATAGAAGCCCATTACACAAAGCTCTCAGCTCACAGCTTTTGTGCTGGAGTTAATGCCAGAGGAAGTTAGAAAT
This sequence comes from Pollimyrus isidori, assembly GCA_019775955.2. NCBI lineage: Eukaryota > Metazoa > Chordata > Actinopteri > Osteoglossiformes > Mormyridae > Pollimyrus > Pollimyrus isidori. Next base: position 538,959 of record JABFDZ020000138.1, on the reverse strand, counting down.
TTTACGACTGACTTTTTGCAAAGGCTGCATCCCATGTCAGTACCCTGCATGAATTCATTGAGCTCTTCAGAACGACCCATTCTCTCACAAATACCTGTAAACCTGATTGCGTGTCTAGGTGCTTGATTGTATATACCTGTGGCAATGGGTCCGATTGCAACACCTTAATTCAGTGATTAAGAGGTGTGTCCTAGTACTTTTGTCCATACAGTGCATGTTGACTGATAAAATTGCTGAAAATCGTACCAATAAAGCACCAATAATATCTCAAAACATTTACAGTATGATGAAATGAAAATAAGCCAGAGACAATGCTAAGAAGCTTTGCTTCCTGTATAATCACTTACTGCCCATAACCTGGCATTATTATTATGGTTCAGTTTATGATTAAGCCATGACGAAATGGAGTGTCGAGAGCATATGTCAAACAAAAACTTTAAATCCAAAAGTTATATATGGTGGTACCTCAGTTCTCGAACTTAATCCGTTCCGGACTCCGGATTAAATTAAAAAAAGTTTGAGTTCTGATTGAATTTTTTCCATAAGAAATAATGTAAAACCAATTAATTGGTTCCCGGCCCCCGAAAATGACACCTAAATATGTTTTTTAGCATGTAAACCCAAAATGAACAAGATAAAACAAGAAGAACATTTTTTCTTTATGGCTTCCAAAACAATAAAGATTATCCCAACATCACCCATGTCCTGCCCTGATTGTCTGCTCCTTCCATGTGCCACGCCCCCTCATTAACCTCATGTGGCATCCCCATGTAATCAGCTGTTTCTGGTTATTGTCATTAGTCCTCTGTATTAAGTTCGCCTTCCAGTTTGTTTGGTTAATCGTCTAGTCTGTGAAAAAGGCATTCAAGTAGTAACAGCATTGTAGTCTGTACATGAATCCGGTCCATTCATTAATTTGTTCGTTAGGTTGTAACATTTGTACAACTATTTTATTTTTAATAAAACAGCATTATCACCAACAAGCACTGCTACTGCAGCAAATGCGAGGCTGACACTGAAGCGTTACCTTTTGTTTCTGCTCAGAGACGTGCCGTGTGACTCATTTCCTGGCTTGTGCAATTTATATTAGGTCAGCGTTCACGGTTCGACTTCTGGTATTCAGATTGAGTTGTAGGTTAAACTGGTTTGTTTGACTTTCAAGAAATTAAAGTTCTAGTGAGTTGGAGAACCGAGGTACCACTGTATTTTTAAAGATACTATTGTTATGTAGAACAGACCATTGTGGTCTATTTAATTTTCTACTGTGTAAAATAATTTTTGTCAGTATGATCAATTACTGGTATTTTTAGCTCGTTTTTATGGGTATCAGGATTGATCAGTATTGATCTGACCTTAGTAGCTATATATATATATATCATACCATATTCTGCCCATCTGTAATTCAGAAAATTCTGTTATTCACTGAGGGATGTATGGGATAAGGGAACGTTGCTTATGTTTTCTTGCTATTTTCCAGCATTAAAGCAAGTACTGCTTTGTACTTGCTTTCTGTATTTTCTCAGATTTAATAAATTGAGAGGTGTTTGCTGACACATTATGGGATAGTGAATTATGAAGTGGCACCTACCTCCAAAAAAAACACAACCTGAAACCAAAAACAAACATCAAGCCGTCCCTCCTCACCGCCAGGTAGAGGAAGTGTGATGGTACATGTATGTTAACGTGAAAATGTCCCCTTGAGCCGCTGCTTCTCATGCTGGTGACGTGGTGGCGCCACCTGGTGATCTGGTGGGCCTGTGCATCACAGTGCTCTCCAGGCAGCAGCTGCGTACAGCAACAGCGAGCGGCAGAATGTTATGCACCATGGTGCTGATGCCATGTGACATCTGCATAGTGAAAAGGTTTGTGGGTCTGCATCAGGTGTGTTGACTATACTGGGCTCTCCTTCTAGAACAGGACAAGCAAATACTCTTCATAAAAAACACACAACTTTGCCTTTTAAATTCGGCCCATGGGAGGCCTGAAATGTCAATGGGATTCTCTGGTGGGTCAGGCTGCTTCTGGGGAGCAAGCCGAATCAGTGGTATGCAGTAACTGCAGGGGTACATATGGCCTCCTTCCTCTTATTACATATTGCTAGGTGCCAGGAGCTTCTTGTTACCCTTGTGATAATGAGGTGATTATTTTAACTTTCCACACAGTTAGTGACTTGTAGAGCTTGTTTTCCGTTCCATTATAATAGCATAGCCTCTGTACCTTGGCATTGATACGCCTGAAAACTCAAGGTGCATCCAATTGATCCGAGGTGGTTGTGTATCCTTAGGCAAAGGGGAGATGTTGTTGGATTAAGGAAATTCACAGGTCTGAAGCAATTTTGTTAAGCACACTTACTCAGGCATAATTCGAATTATACAGCAAGATATACAGTTATGCTGGTGTGTACTTTTCTGTCATAAAGTATGACTTGATGTGGCTGTATTAGCACAGTCATACCTTCAACAGAACTGCAAATTTTGTAATTTGATTATCTCCTCCTTATTCATTGACTCTTTGAGGCTCTTTTGGTGATCCTATAGTTTGATGAACAAAAAGGGGTCAAATACATACCGGCTTGCACAACCTGGTTTACCGCTTCAAGCGTGATGACTTCCTTTCAAGAAATCAGTTACCAGAACATGTCAGAAATCAACAAAATTCGGTTTCTGTGATGGTGGTGTGGATGTGTTGGTTTTTTTTTTTGGGTGTGGGGGGTGTCAAACCTAGGAAAGCAGCGGGGTGTATATGAGGTTTTCTAATGGATGCATCATGCTGGTAGACTATTCTTACCAATAGGAGACGTGTGTGAGAGCCAATGCACATTAGGGCGAAATGGCCCGTTGTAAGCACGCAGAACATGCTCGCTTGGGATTAAAAAAACTCATGGCCCATCACGGCCCATCACCAAAACAACAGAAAAAACAATGACATTAAATTGGAGCCTGAAAACAGATGAGTTCCTATTTACTAGCTCATTGATTCCTCCTTTATTCTGGGTCCCGTCTTGGGCTATGATGGCTACTCCCCCCAGCCCAGCCCAACCTAGCCCACCCCCAGCACACAATGGGACCCCCACCGCTTTGGTTTCCCTTTGACTGCGCTGGGGAGAAGAGAGAAGTGCCGTGCCATTTTGTTGTCAGCAAACCAAGCCAATTTGCTGTCGGCAGCTCATCTGCGTTTAAGTAACACAGAAATGAGTAGGAAATGGGAAGCTGCATAAACAGAGGTATTGTGTCGGGGGAAAAGTGTGTCAGAAAGGGTGCTTGCTGTGAAATTGTCTGGACGTGTGTTTTTCCATTCAACTTTCTGACGGTTTACAAGAAAATTTCAAATATTCATGTTATTAGTTTCCCTTTAGCCTAAATGATACAATTGCACATTTTTGAAGACTTCTAAAGTAACATTGAATCAGGAGGAGACACCATTTTGTTATTCCTTGTTCCTTTATATCTTATGCATTATAATCATAATGATTTTTTGTTTCCCAGCCTGCAAATTTATTAAAAACTCAACAAGGGTCAGTGGAAATACAAACAGTTCCTTGTTTTCAGACGGTTGGCTGTGGCACATTGAGCCAGGCCCCCTCAGAATGCCCAAGGTGATGCACCGATGATGATGAGGAGGAGGATGATGAGTGGCAGACTTGAAAGGACGGTGACAGAAGCAGACGGATCCAGGCACTATGGAAACCACTTCCCAGTTTCAGAGTGTTTGCCAAACACAGAGCCTTGCAAACTCAATTAAAACCCAGATTTCCCCCAGGAAGAAAGGAAATGTGAAATTATCCTTGCTTGTTAAACCTGTCACTTAATTTCAGTCTAATTATTAGTTATGATCCCAGAGACCTCTAGGCTAATTGTTTTTTCCCTCTTCGTCTCTGTTCCATTTTCTGAGGACTGGTAGGTTTTCTGTGACTCTCCATATTTTACTAAATTGTGACGTATATATTGATGTAGCTTGAGCTTGAGGTAACTGGATTACTTGTCTTGAGCCTTTTAGTTTGATTTGGGTTGACAGCTACATTTCTTCTTGAATATGTTTCAAATTTGAAACCTTTTTTATGGAGGACGACCTACTTTTTTGTTACGATCTATCTGTCTGTAGGGATAGATTTTTTTCAATCACAGAAGTTCATCTCTTTTATTATTTGCACGCTGAAAGTCCTGAATATGAAGCACATAGTCGCACCATGTGCTGCTTTTATATGGCACCTACTGAGTTGTTTGAAAAGTGTTTGTTCAAATATAAGAAACATGAAAGCACCTGCACATTATTCTCCTTGCACTTGTGCCACATCACTTAAATCTTCAAACGCCCTGGGGCTTGATAATTCTGTTACCATGGTTACAGCGTGGATGCTTCCGAATTGCGAATTCCGAATCATGGAGGTTCAAGACGAGGACGCAGGAAAATGGGCTGAGATTTGCTGGGGTTTGAATGGTGCCAGGGAATCACATAGAGCTGGGAGGGAGACATCAGGTCGAGAGGGTCAGAAAGAGGAAGAGATGGAGAGATGGAAGACAGAGGAACAAAGGAACGACGAGTTTCAGGTTACATGGGAAAGGAAGGCCAAGGAGAAAGATTGTCAGGTGGCTCAGCAGACTGCCAAACAAGACCCCTTATTCCATTAAAATATAAAACACTTGGACTCCCCTGGAGGTGAAGTTAAAGCATCCTCTATGCCTGAATTGCCCCATCAAACGCCTATGCCCCCCCTGCAAGACTGACACGATACACATGTATTGCTGATTTGCCACACTGATATCACTCATGTTTCATAATTTTACCTGCAATTTTAAATAACAACATGCGGGGGTTACATGTTCTCCCCATGTCACCGCCTTCAGGTTCTCTGGTTACTCCAGTGTAGTTCAAAAACATGCTGAGGTCAATTGGAGTTACCACAGGTGTGAGTGTGCGTGTGCTCTCTGATGGGTTGGCACCCAGTCCTGGGTTGTTCCCTGCCTTGTGCCCTTAGATTCTGGGATAGGCTCCAGATCCCAGCAACCCTGCCTAAGACAAGCAGTTTTTAAAAATGGATGGATGGATGGAACACGGGGTGGCCATGTTTTCTGTTACCTCCTGATGCACCAAGCTTACCAAGCACTGCACTCAGTCTGTCATTGTTGAGATGATGTCCCAGCCTGGAACAAGTTTAGGATTTTTTTGTGCCTCAAACAAGCTTAGTGACAGAGGCAGCTGTCGCAGGCAGTGGCAGCTGTACCCCACGGCTAATTTCATGTTAATGGTCACCATAGGGAGTCTGCCTTTGTGGCACCCAGGGTAGGACCGTGCCTGCCTGGGTCTGTGCCCAGGCAGGGCGACTCAGCATTGAGAATCTGCATCACTTCCTCTTTGTAGGTCTTCAGGGTAGCAGATGAGTGACATGAACTGAAGAATGATGGAGGAAGTGGAGGAGTGTCACTGCTGGCAACAGTTCTGCTGCCTCTTTCTAATACACCCTGTTGGGTTTATTGTAGTGATTTTTAGCAGGAGGAAATGGCATTTTTACATTCTCCTAGTGGCTAAGAAAGAGAGAGAACTTCCTAGAGAGCATCGTGAAGACCACGTTGTGAGTATACTCAGCTAAGCAGAAACTCCATCTAGCTAACTAAAGGTTAAATTGAATTGTCTGTATTAAAAGGAAAACGGGAATGCAAAAATAGAAAGATTGTCAGCTATATAATGTATTTTTTGTAAGTGTAGCCCATTGGTTTATCTCTTTATTGTGAAAGTCACTTTGATGTGCATAGTGTGTGATGAAGTGAGGTGATGTCAGCTCTAAATGAGTTTCCATCCTCATGACAGAAATTAATCAAAGCACCCATAGCCCGCTGATGAAGTGATTCTCTGACTCTGTGAGAAAAGCCCTCTTGTGAAAGTCATGAGGAGGTGTTGTTTTACGCTGACTCATGGACTTACATATCTGGAGAAGATAACTGTGAATGCCAGTATCCCTGACAATTCTCAGGAAGACGAATGAACGTGGCGATGAGCGCCCCCTTTTCGTTTGACCCAAATCACAATGAGGACTCTCTCTCTCTTTTTGCCGGGACCAAATTAAAAGTTCTTTGCTCTCACAGGCCACTAGGGAGTGCTGACCCATACCCTGGGGAAATCTGCAGGAAAAATGATTTGTTCCGTGTTGTAGTTTAATTTTTTATTTGAAATGAGTGATTTATTATGCATATACAGTATATGCGTGGATATGGATACATGGATATCGATACATATTTTAAAATACATACACATTTTATGTCATGCTATATAAATACTTTCATAAAAGAAGAAGGGAAGAGTACTGAAAATGAGAATAATGAAAAATCTATTAGCGGTAACTAATTATTTTAACGTGCAGCTCATTTCTGCAGGGTACAACTATTAAATATCAGGAGGATATGAGGGATCTAGAACAATGATTGGAGGAGAGTTAAGGCTTTGCCTGTTCTACAGAAATAATTGGGGGACCAGAGGCAGGGAATTCTCAAGGCATCAGTGGTGATTTGAGCCAATTGATATTCTGCTCAAAGCACGGGGCCAACCTCTGGTCCTCATATTTGACCATGCGGCAGGTTTGGAGGGTAAGTGCGTGTGCTGGCTGGGCCGCGCATCACAGAGGAACATCGAAGGCCGAGTCAGAGCCCAGCAGACCAGACATGCTCAAGTGGGCCTCTAACATGTTCTCATTACCCAGAAGGCCAAGCAAGGTCAGGGTGATGTGTGTGGAATTGAACGACGAGGGCTTGCCGTTTTCTAAAATCACTCCATCTCCTCGTTGAGTGTCACACCCACCCCTCGGAGATTTGTGTTCTCAGCTGGCTGCTGCAGGAACCATCGCTGCAGAATCAGTGATGCCTTATGAGGATCCTGCCAGGCTGCATATGAGGCAAATACTGTTTTATAGAGAATTTGCCATCTGGCTTTTGTCTATCTATCTATCTATCTATCTATCTATCTATCTATCTATCTATCTATCTATCTATCTATCTATCTATCCATCCATCCATCCATCCATCCATCCATCCATCCATCCATCCAACCATAACCAACCGTAACTCCTCCCAGTCATGGCCTAATGGTTAGTAGCAGGCACTTGCAATTGAAAGATTAGCAGTTTGAATCCCCGACCAACAAAGTACTAGTACTATCGTTTCCAGTGAGGAGCTCTGAGCAAGGTACCACGCCAAAGCACTGCTGCCTGGGTGTTGAATTAGCTGCCCCTTCCTATGTCACATATTGGTCAACTGTGGAGGACGCATTGAGTGCTGTGGTGTGTCAACAATGGCAACTTATCACTTTCCCTTTTCTTGTAGATTTTAGACCTATGACTTGTAATACATATGTGGATGTCTTTAACTGGAATTTATTGGTGTTAATTTTTAGAATTAGAATTTAGAATCCCTTTGCAAGACTAGTATTGAACTGTAGGGAACAGAACAGAAGTAGAACGTTGTTCTTTATTAAACCATATTCATGCATTTAAAAAAGAAAATTCACCTCTGTGTACTACTAGCTTTTCTGTTAATTCTGTACCCATAATGCAGTCTGGCAACTTGCTGTTGGGCTGGTTGACAGGAGGGGCTACAACATGGAAGTTTCCCAGGTGCACAGTGCTCCTGCTTGCCTTCACAACACTGATAACAAACTTACTCACTAACAAGCTTGGGGTAACACTTAGGCTGGAAGCAACTTTATGGTTCAGTGAATGGTGCTCAAGTTTGCTAACCTATTAGCAATGGCTTCTCTGACACTCTGAGGAATACAAATTAAAAATGAAAGCGCAGAAAACACATGACCTGTGTTCTGGGTAGATTTCTGAGTTAATCTACTGGTCTGACACAATGAAGCTACTACTTACTGATTTAACATAATTTGTTGAGTAACACTCTCATTTACCACTTACTTTGCATTCTGAAATAAACAGACGCAATGACTTATGTCCTGTTAGCCCTTGGCAGAGCCCCACAAAGAGCAAGAGACAATTGGGCCAGAGGGCCTTAGGGAGTTAGATAGGAAGGTGAAAAGGGAAATCTATGCTTAAAGAAGACTGTGTTCTGCTGGGCATTATCTCAGAACCCTCCACCCCGAGTAAAAGACGTCCTTGCTGCCAGTTACAGGTTCCTCTGTGTTTGCTCTCTTCTCCGCTCTTTATTGCCTGCAGGACAGTCGCCTGGGACTTTGGAGCCACTCAGAGGTGTCTTTCACATTCACCAGCTTGCTGTCTGTTCGTCTCTGAGCCCTGCCTTCACTGTCCCTTCGCCAGACCTCAAGCGCATCACCTGTGGACTGCCACACTGCAAATCAGTCACAGAAAAAACATGGCAGCCTAGCAGTAATCTGCATCCATAACTATGCTTTTAATTAAAGTACAGGCCCGGTAAGGGTTTCAAGCGACAGACTTCTCCTGCTTTTATTGATTCAGTAGCCATATGTTGCTGTCATCAATAACTGAGGCTTATTTGACAGCGAAACTTTCTTTTTTTTGTTGTTGCGGTGCTGTTTGTGCAGGCTGCTTCTGGATGCCCACTGTCCTGTCTGCACTGGAACCTGAGCAGTCAGCTCTGCTATCACTGTATGCTACCACAGGGCTGTCTACAGGGCCTGTTCATGTGGCCGTCTACGGAGTCAGCTCCTATGGAGACGCACAGAGCTCCAGTGTGTATGCAGCACTGTCTGTGCGCTGAGCTCCAGCCCAAGATCCTGGAGGCTTTTTCCGGAGCCGTCACCGAAAATCTCGTGCCTTTCGTACGCTCGTTGCTATTTCGGTTTTAAGGCAGACATGCATGTGACGCTGTGTTATTTCCGCACTCCTACCCCCCCGGGCAGAATCACATCGTCTTTTAAAATACAGTATATACCATAAATCATCTATAAAATCATATCATAAATCAACAATACATGTCTTTGGTAGAGGTTATAACAGCAGAGAGTTGTTCCATTCTCTGTTGGACAGGTGATGTTATTTTGCAATTATTAATGCCAGAATAATACCACATTAAAATTCCCTATGGGAGGAAAATGAAAAAAAAAAACAGGTGTCCAATGTAATGATGTGAAAATCTGACCTGCTGGAGCTGATATAATCTTATCTGATGAACTAGATCCGGTAAAAGCATAAAAAGGCAAATGAGTCATTTTTTGTAAAAGACATGCAGTGGGAACAGTGTCACATTTCCGGATTTTTACTAGTATTATAGTTTGACCTGGTTACTATTGTTGCTATTTTTGACTTGCCTCTCTATTTATGTAGATATATGTGTCTGAATATATCTGTACAGTGTATTTGTCTTCAGCCATTGCTGTAATCATGTAAAGAACTTGCAGAAAAAGTACAATTGAAGTCAGAATATAAGTAGGAATGTCACAGGAAAAAGCAAACGTTTTCACCATACTGATGAAATATATATATATATATATATATGGCGCAATTTAAGTTATTAAAAGTGTAGAAACTGAATCTGCAGCACCTGCACCTGTAATGGGATTTTTATAGAAATGTTTCGTGAGCATAGAATGTGCTGTGTATCCAAATTTTTCATTTCTTCTCTTGATTGCTTTGATCTGACATTGTCACAGTCTAGGTGTCACCTGAGATCATTATGCACGGTCAATCCGGGCAGCTGCTGGCTGGCCTTCGGAATAAACGGCAATAATGTGTGAGAATCCAAACAGGCAGACACCCGAAGGCAGCTTCTGCCTGGGTGTGCGTTATTCTCACCAAGAGCGAATGCTTTCTCAGCTCTTTCTCGCCGGGCTTCGCTTGAGAGGGTCGGCATGAGGCGCTGGAGGGATTGGGGCTGTGCGTTCATATCGTTTCCAGTTACACCCCCCCTCCCCCCCCCACACTCAGCCAGGTTTGCTGAGGCTGTTTATGTTTCAATCAAAGGAGCCAGAGCACCGTGACGGACTGTGGCATTTCCGGGGATCAGGCGCCTTCGCGAGGAAACACAAGACGCTGCGAAGGATTGTTTCTCAAAATTTCAAGCATCTCACGAGTTGCCAGTCCTCAGATGAGTACAAGCCAGGATGTCCGATGGCTCGTGCAAAATAAAAACAAAACGAAAATGGAAACAAACTCAATTTGTTTGAATTTCAGTAGTTAATAACAAAAGCGTTGTTAATTTTAATTGGCAGTTGAAGAAAGAGTGTGGCCTAAGCAGGCAGGCAGGACCGGAGCCAGCCATGGACGAGCATGTACACAAGTCATAAACGACTGAATCAGCCTAAGGTTAGGAGATTGGCTTTCTCTGAGAACACAGCTGTGTGATAAACGAGACACTGGGAGTGCGAACAGAAAAGTATCAGGGAAATATTTATATTAGCCGGCACGAGGGAAATGTGGCTTTTAGGTGTAATTCTGTTTGCTGGTGACATAATTGACTTTAATGAGGTGTTTATGGAGTAAAACAACAGCATTGTGGAGTCAAAGTGAGTCCATCTAACCGGTTTTGTGGTTTCTGCTTGGGGGTGAGTGTTGGTGGTAAGACAGAGTCTTACGATATTTCAGGCGAGTTTGAGGTCTCAGAGCTTAGTAGCCAGATCACACAGAGGCAGGGACTATTGCGAGCACCCAATTAACGGATGCTGGAGTTGTGTAAAAGACATTCATTTATTCCTAACTAATACTACAACTAACATAAGACAGACATTACACTCAACATAAACAACAAACACGAAATAACGGAATTGAAACAACAGAAGGTAATTATGGAAATGCAATGATCACATTTAAATGAGTGACCTTAAAAGGAAAATACTGTTCTGCAAAGCAAGCACAGTTTGTGGAAAAACGACCCTAAAGTTGTATAACTGGTTAACAGAACAACTTAGGTTGTTAGAATGAAAGGGAGTTGGTTTACTTGGTTGCAGAGTGTGGGGGTCTTTGGTAGTTGGTTGCAGAGCAGATCAGCTGATGGGATGATGTCACTCAGAAAGGCGTGACATTTGGAGTAGTTATTGGAATGGAGCCCCTTGCATTCTCTCTCCTTGTGAAGCTTTAAGGTGAAAGGCTTTGTCTTGGTTGCAGTTCTCTGTTGGGTAGTAGGCCTTCACCGGCAGGCTTCAGGAGGGCTTCTTGCAGGCTTCTCTTCTACTGGGCTGATGTGCATCCTGCTGCTCCTGCTTTGTTCTGAGGTGCCAGGTTTTATGGTATAAAGTTCATGAATAGGGATTACCAGGAATTAGACACCTGAAACAATGGCTGACCATTCATTTGGAAAGCTTTCGAAGTCGTGTCTGTATCAGTCCTTCTGGGATTTGTGACCAGATGATTCCCCTTTTTTGATGATTTTCATTAAGCTGGTGTAACTTTTGCTACATACACTTTCATGGCAACCACTGACCAAAGTTGGGTTCAAGAGTGAATGTCCATCAGTTTGACATCAAACATGCCATACCAGCCTGGCGGTTCACACCTCACACCATCTGTACTACTTACTTACCAATTACTTATATTATGTACTGTATGTAACTGACTCACATCAGTATACGGTGTAGGTGTTTTGGGTTACACCTCAACAGATGTTACACTTTGGGTAAATGGGACAGACATTACATGACATATTCACATTCAAACAGCACATCTTACCCTTAACTAGATGTATTCATTATTTTGTGGTAATACCAATTTAAATTGCACATCTGGAAACAACATATTTTGGTTGGTATGGCTTATTCCAATTTATGTGCCCTGCAGAATTGATAATGTACACATTAATTCATAGTAGAGCAATAAGAGCTCGCTAACAGACCACAAAGATCAGATAAGGGCTACAGATGTGGAATGTGAAAAAAGAAAGGGAGGGTTGTAAGAAAGAAAGAAAGAAAGAAAGAAAGAAAGAAGAACCTCAGAAAGTTAGGACACTAAGATACCTGGTTGCACTATTTAATTCTGGAATAACTATGAGAACATATATGCAGTGGTAGCTACACATATTTATTTATTCAGATTTATATAAGTATTTAATTAGTGTAAAAGGGTAAAATAGGTGATACTCCACAAACATTTTATGGCTATAAGGGTGGCACACAAAACACTAAGATTGTCTAAGAACACACACAAACAAAACCAGTATATTTGTATATTGAGACTAGCAATCATAAGCAAAGAAATATACAGGGTATGCAAAAGCTGAACCTAAAAGAAACCTTTTTGGGGGTGTTGGGTGAATCCGTGGTAGGTACGACAGGATAACTGGATAACTGATAACATTGTGTGCCAAGTTGACGGACCCCTATCCTTATCCACTCTGCTGTCCGTGTGTCCCTAAATCTTTGGGGCATAAAATGGGAATGCTGGCCTCCCTTGTGTGTGTGTGTGTAAGCGTGCTTGTGGTCACTAACCCCCCTTTTGTGCCCAGGCCAGTGAGTACCTCTAGTACCAGGGTCACCTTAGGTCACCTGGAACCTAAGCTCTGTCGTATGTGCATGTGTGATCCTACACACACACACACACACAAACACACACACACACACACACACACACACACACACACACACACATATATATATATATATATATATATATACGCACACACACACGGTATATGTATATATACACACATATATCATCTATATATATTATGCAAGTATATGTAGGCAAGTATCTTGTGCTCATTTTGTTCTGCTGTAATAAATTCTTTACTATAATAGTGTTCTCTCTTGATGTCCTACCTCTATTAGTCTTGTATGGCGCTTGGAGAGACGGGGAAGGTTATGTCCGCCAGTGTCGGGTATATCCAGCACGTGTACGTTACGTACGGTTCTCGGAAGTATGACCCGGCACTGAGAGGTGTGCGCTATGGGTGTATGCAGGACGAGGGAAGCGTCAAACTTTCCCCATTGTGCAGAACTGCCTGATGCCGGAACGCAGCTTTCGAACAATATGCCGGCCGATAATGGAGTCATTACTGCCTTTCAGCTTTGCAGAGAGCCTTGTGTTGGTCCTTTTTTTAGTGCTTAGTGAGCTGTTGCTATCGGCTTTTGGCTACCAGAAGCACGCATAAGAGCCTCTCAGACAATAGCGCTGCGGTAAACTGGAACGCAGCTGTGCCTGCCTTGCCTGGGCTGGCCGCCAGTGAGGTCTTGTGTGGTCTTTGTGTGCTGTGCTCCTGTGCGGCCTCCACTGGCTCTCTCAGTGCCTCCTCTAGCGGAATGCACTGCATAGTTCCGGCAGCTCAGAGGCGCGGGCTGGCAGATCGGCCTGTTTCACAGTTCAGTGCAATGCAAGGCGCTGATTGCCGCTTGCGTGAGCAGCCATAACAGGACGGCTGATTCATGCCTGGGGCAGTTTAGCAGAATGGGGCAGCTGATTTGTGTTTGCCTCCCACGTGCGGCACTGTGCCTCTTGATAGCGACAGTAGCCATCATAGCTCATTAAACTGTGCGGCGAACACGGCCCAGGGTGACTCTTTCGTCCCGTAGTCTGACCCTTCGGCCATTAGCTGCCACCTGACATTGTCTTACTGTGGCGACCGACGGACGCAGATGTCAGACGGGGGCCTAGAAGTGGTGCTGGAGTTGGCGCCGTGGACTGCGGCGAGCGATTGGCTGGTTGGACTGTGTGCAGATGTGCACCTCCAGACTCTCTCACAGGCATGCCATTGTGCTGCATGTGCACCAGCAGAAACAAATACCATTGTATTTACCCACATGAAAACAGGCATGGACACAGACATTTGCATGAACATTCACAAAAACACAATTAGGCTCTCACACTGTCAGACAGACCCTCTGGGAGCTATTGTCAGCCCATCACTGGACCCTCCGGGGCAAATCTAGACTGGAGCCTTGATGGAGGGGCTGTGTGTGTCACTAAGGAGTATGGGGAACCTCTCCACCGTCCGTAGGTTAATGAGCCTTAGGTGGGATTGGCAGGGGTTATTAATGGATTTTATTACAAGGGCTTCTCTTCCACTTTTTAAGCAATGATTTTGACGGAGGATCTCAGGATGGAGTGTATGATTGCGTTCTCCTTCGAGGAAATCCGAAAAGGGTCCGAGACGGTCCTCGCATTCCCTCTACTTATTATTATTGAATCACAGGGCAAAATTAGCGAAACTTTAATCCAGTGCTTCAGTCCAGTGGGGTGAGTCACTCCATTTGCCTTTTAATTGCTTTGCTCCTGCGCAGGCAGCTTTCAGGCGCTATAGCCTGGGCATAAGAGGCGCCTTTTCCAGGCCATGCTGCTGCACATCTAGTGTGTTTTCTGTTTGCAGAAATCCCTTTGTACCTTTATGCATAGGATGCCTCTAAGGACAGCCCTGATCGCTGTGCAAATTTGTATAATGTATTTTAGGATCGGAACTTGATCAGATATGGCGTTTTATGGATATAGAGATGCACTTTTTGCCAAGAATGGTGAAAAAATATAGCATTCCATAAAAAATTAGTGCTGATGAGTAATCTGCTGGAGAAGTGTCAAATGTGCCAAACAAACGTTTCTACATGACAGATTTTTAACAGGGTTGTACTGAAACAAAACATAATTAATGTTTTCTAAGATTTTCAATATAGGGATCATTGTACAAAATAGGGCTTTTATTTTTTCCTTATTTCTTAAAACTACTTATTTGTAAGATGAACAAATGGCACAGAACTCCGAAACCTAAAGCTGCCACCACTTTTGGAATGATTGCTTGGAGGTCTAAAGACTAAGGAAACACGTGACGATGGTTTTAGGTGTAGCAGGACTAATGAGACACTTTTTATGGTCATAGACAGGTGAGTGATCTACAGACTAATGCAACACATTTTAACTATATTGGGACTAATAGAACACTTTCTGCGACTACAGGCAGGGTGGTAGTCTACAGACCAATAGGACATGTTATGATCCTTTGAAATATTATGGGACTAATTGGATAGTTTCTATGGTTACAGGTAGAGGGGTGGTCTACAGACTAACACATTGTGATAATTGTAACTGCAAAGGGACTAATGAGACACATTCTGTGTTTGCAGGCAGTGTGGTGGTCTACAGACTAACACATTGTGATTCTTGTAACTGTAAAGGGACTAATGAGACACATTCTGTGTTTGCAGGCAGTGTGGTGGTCTACAGACTAACACATTGTGATTCTTGTAA
>JABFDZ020000138.1:487100-505884 GCA_019775955.2 Pollimyrus isidori | reverse complement strand
ATATATATTGTATTTTCCGTCAGTACATAGGAAACTTAAAGCAGTAGGCAGTTTGATCATTTTTCAACTTGAAGCCTGAGAAGGCTACGTTTTCGTATGAGTATGACATGATCAAAGTTAAAATCCTCGTTACATCCAGGTTTTCTGCACTATCACTGTATCTCTTACTTAGCAAAATCATCATATTTGACTATCCCGACATGTGACGCTGCCGCACATTTAATGAGCTCTCAGAATTGGCATGGCTGAGGGGGAACCTTAAAAATGACCAAGAAAAGGCAGTTTTCTCTCAGATCCTCCCCCAGGAATGACCCCTGCTTCTAGCGCACCCCCAGTCTCGCTCGGTAACCGTGGATTGGGGCCGTCCTTAGAAACTTACAGGGGAGCAGAACTGTTGAAGCAGCAGTTGCTAAATCAACACTCCTTAACTGATAAACAAGGCCTTTAAATTTTGACTTGCCGGCAGCGGTTACTGTCTCCCGTGTGCACCGGACTCGTTTCCGTAATTGGATTGCCACTAATGCACCTCCCTCCCATGACTTATGGTCCGTTTCTCTCCACTGCTCTGCTTTGTGTCCACAGAAAGCTGACCTTGCAGTGGCTCCTTTGGCTATTACCTATGTGAGGGAGAAGGTCATCGACTTCTCCAAACCCTTCATGACACTGGGGATAAGTATTTTGTACCGGAAGCCCAATGGTACAAACCCCGGAGTTTTCTCCTTCCTCAACCCGCTCTCGCCTGATATCTGGATGTATATTCTGCTGGCTTACTTGGGTGTCAGTTGTGTGCTGTTTGTCATAGCCAGGTAACATGTCCGTTTCAGTGATTTTAAAAATGCACACACACACACACACACACACACACACAAATACACATGCCATTAACCTTTCACACTAACTTTAATCTCTTTCTGATAAAAAAAGATTCTGGCACTGGGTAGAATTCCGCTGACGGATGCTAGTGAGATCTGTTTCAGTGGTATATCACTGTCTGTGTTGCAAAATGCAACAGATCAAAAGTGATTTCTAAAAAGAAACATTATAAGATATGATTTAGCCCATGCAAATCTGACTGTTATGATTGGTTAAAGATCCAGGCCTAAATTGGCCAAACCAATCGAGGCATGTTTAACCAGCCAATAAGCTGTTGTGTTGGCATGTCTCTCTTCTGGTTCCTTCATTCAATCAGAAGTCTGTGCACGGCCTTCCGATGTTAAGTATTGTGAGGAGGCTTGTCAGGTATAATAATAAAATCACAAAATAAAATACCAAACAATGGAGTGATGCTTTCTGCAAAATCTAGTCCAATTCCGTATTTCTGCCACTGTAATGTTATAAGGCTAAGATGAAAAGCAGGTGGATGAATCCAAAACATGGAAAATGAGCTGAGGAAATCTCCCAATACGAATGTCTGAATAATGTATAATACAAACAGACCTCAATTTAGATTGTCGGCAAAATTCTCGCAAGTGCTGGTTTCTGATATAGTAGCGCTGAGAATATGTGAGCACAAACTCATTGTGAGAGGGGTATGCTTTATCTGAAATCAGCTGTGGGTACAGAGCCCAACCCAGCCGGGGGCTCGGCCCTCCTAGAGCAATCCGAAGAGTTGCTGACTTCTTCTCGTTCTACAAGTTAGCTTAGTTTGAACCCTGGTGCAGAGGACACCATGCTCAAACCCTGCACGCACCCACGTTCGAACCCTGGTGCAGAGGACACCATGCTCAAACCCTGCACGCACCCACGTTCCCCGGGGAGAGAAATCGTATATATGTGCGTGTCCATGTGTGCTTGCACGTGTGCGTGCCTGAGGAGAAACAGAAGCACAGAGTGTCCAAGCACAATCATTGCCCCTCTTCATCCTGTTACAAGCATTATAACTATTTTTCATTTCTTCTCTCTATTCTTTTCATCATGCTTCAAATGCTGTGGATTATTTTTTATGGAGTAATGGTGAGACTTTATGGTATTCTGGCCCATAAAAGGGTGGAACAAAAGCAGTTTTAGGAGTATTATTGTCACTGGCAGGGCATACTTGGTATAAATATAGTATTCAGGGGCTGTAGAACCAAAGAGACTGATTCATAAACCCTTTTCTTTCTACACGCAAATTTACAATGAAGAATGTGCTGGCAAAGAGACGAATGAGACTGGCTAATTATAATTAGCTGTAATGTTTATGCGGTTGGGCACATTATCTAAATCTAACTTTCAAAAATGCATTCCTTCTCGAGCTTTTCTTCCTTGGGATAATCACAAATAATGCTTGTGCAATGTAAATTCACACGGCTGTGAAGACCAGAGTGAGACTAGATTAACTTTAGCCAATGTCATTGTGACAAATATTAAACCTAATTGTTGTGAATGGATTTACATTTGAGTAAATCCCAGTTGATACATGGTGTTTTGGTTTTTTAAGTTGTTGTGTGTCTTTCATTGGCTTTAATTATGCTCAGTGACTGGTGGTGATTTTAATAGGCCAATATAAGGATAGATTTCATATTCCTATCACATGGAGGGCTGACATTTACTGTTGGCTGAAGGGCGCTGATGAATTATCAAACGCTCTAAAATGGATAACTGTTTTGCCGTGGTGCTCAATGCAAATCTAATCAGCTGTCAGAAAGGCTGTTGTCATGTGAAAATTAAATGCCAGCATGTCGGCACAAAACTCTTTCCCTTCTTTACAATGTTGCTATTCCAGGACAAACTTAATTTTTCCATGAATTGCCCCACTGTCTAGGAGAACAGTATTCCCACGAGTCCCACGTTAACTACAGTCTTTCTCTCCTTTGATGTGACAGATCAGTGTTAAGGTTGGATCAATTTGTGAATTATGCCATTAGTGTAATTTATTTGATTTGGTTGCCAGTGTGTTATTTTTATTTTTTATATCCAGTTATGCTTTATTGAGCTCATTGTGCTAAACTGGGTTCATGTGTAGCCATATTTCTTTAGTATGCAGATATGTTTCTTTAAGGTTTTTTTTTTTACTGTCTTTGTCATCTCTGTCTCATGGTCTCAGATGTGATGATTTCGGCTGATCAGGTACCGCTTGTCTGGTCATGTTAGCTGGAGTTTTCCATTGGACCCCCTGGCCGGAAGAATTCGCAGATTCTGAGAAAGACCAATGATCCAAACCTTCCATTACTGGGGAAAGATGAAGGCAGACCTTAGTAAATGTACCTAGCAGGGAAATGACTGGAAACTTCTTTTATGCAGGCTCTGCTAGATACTGTGATGTTCTGGTACTTCAAGGTTAGAATTATGGTGGCATCTTTAGGAGGGTCTTGCAATAGGTCACATGGTCATGTAGGGCGTCAAGACTGTGGAGAGTAGATGATATGTATGGGCTTGGGCTTATCAGGTGGTCAGGCTTTGTTCTAGGGAGAACCTAGGATCTTCTCAGCCTGTCAAACTTTTAACTCCCCTGGGTTTTAAAAATAAACAGTAGTGTGACCATGTAGATTTTTTGCATTCACTCTAAGAACATGGATATAAGCTGAAGCATGGTGGGAAAAAAAGAGAAGAAATGAAAAACAAATGATTAACCCTAGAACTTTTGGGCCAGCAGCAGTATTTTCTCTTCCATCCCGAGAGTTTTAAGGTTAATATCCATTTTTCCAATGTTACTGGCAATATGATCACACAAAGAAAAACAAAGCTGCAACTGTCATCTAAGTTGGTTCAGAATATGCACCTAACTGTTTAAGAACTCGTAAAAACACAACTGGGTAAGTTGTATTTTCTGATTCAAGTTGTTTATCTTATGCTCATATTTCAAACAATTGAGAACTTTCTCGGCATGCTCGTCTCTTTCGCCCTTTTATTGATATTCAGCCTTAGGAACATTACCACAGATGTTAGTCTAAGTCTGTGAGAAAAAAAAACACAAGACCTGATTTGGTTTGGAAATGTTTGTGTATGGTATGCTCATGGCTGCTGGTATGCCTGCGCATGCCCCTGTTTTTGTGCGTGTCTGTGTGTGTGTGCGTGGGTGTTTGTGTGAGAGACAAAGAAAGAATGTCCGCCAAATCACAGGGTTACTACCTGATATTTACAATTTAAAGGGAACATCTTTTACTTGCCATTCAAAACTAAAATATTCAGGATGTTTGTATTTTCTGCATATTTCATAGTTCATCTTTCTCTTTCATTCGTTTTTTTGTCCCTGCGTTCTCCGGAGCAGATTATGAAAGAGAGAATTTTCCTATAATGAGGAGCTTTATTGCCTAGTCAATTTTGGAAAAAAAATATTTCTTTTTCCACTGTTTTGCTTTTGCTTAAATTTAGGCCTTTTTACAACATTGTTTGAGGTGAATAACTTAGCCTTGTAATCGTAGTGTTTAATTAGGCTTCGCTTTCTACAATGGTTACTTGTGCAGATGATTAATTATGGTTTAAGGATATGGCGAAACAGCAGTGTTGCTGCTCTCTATAATGTGAACACCAAAATATAGTGTGACAAAATACACCAGTTTTTGGGTAGACAATTGGCCATTGTTTCAACATGTTTTTGCTGCAGAGCAACAATACAAATAGCCTGTAATTATTTAAGCAAAGGGATTAGAAAGGAAAAGTAAAGCAAATCTCAAGTGATGGTAATCTTAGCACCATGTTAATTGTTGCATTGACTGAGCTGTAAAGTAATTGATGTGTGCAGCTTCAGTGGAGTGTTTCCTTCCAGAGAATGTTCTGGTTTAAATCCCCCACAAGTTGGGTCGCCCCCAAAGCCTGTTTTGTTGGGTCAAAGAAGCAAAGGCAGTGTGTGTGTGTGTGTGTGTGTGTGTGTGTGTGAGGGGGGTGGGGGGGGTCAATGGAGAGGGCAAAGGGCCTTGCTGCTCACACAGGGCAGCTACAGAAGTGCCTTAGGCCTTTATGCATTCTGAATTATTGTCAGAGATTAGGCAGAGGTCACCTGTATGGTGCCTTTGTTATTTGTCTTATCTAATTTCTCCCACCAACTGCTCCCTCCTAAAAATACTCTTTGAATTAGTTTGCCCCCCCCCCCCACCCGCCCAACACACACATGCCCAGTACCGGTAGTCGCAAAGCTATTATTCTGCAGAATAAACTGTTTTTGTGTATGTGAAACTGTGAAAATGACATTGTTAGGAAGGCTTCTTCGCCATCACTGTGTGTGGTGAGCATTCCGCTATTTTTTTCTCAACGTGTGTCAAGTACGCCAGCATACTGAATGGGCACATTAGCATTACAGTAAAAGTGAGAATAACGGCTCCATTTTCATCCCTCACAAAAAGGTATTTCATATGTTTTACTGTGCGTTACATTACAAATGGCTGCACAGTCCTATGATGCTTTGCGGTAGATGTTTCTTCCCTCCCGTGTCTGTCTGGTTCACTCCATGGTGGATGGATGGTTTTATCTCCCCTCGCAGTCATACCTCAGCCAGATGAAGGCATTGGCTCCCAAAATGTCCACATGGCTTTTTAGCATCTGCATAACATGTTGAAGTTTGTGTCCTCCATGTAATTGGCAGTATGGTGGGCTTCCCTTTTCCTGTTCCTGGGCAGGGTAACTCAGCCCCGTCTCCACTGTCCTCATTCTCAACTTTTACAAAGTTCTAGCCTAAACTTTTGAAGTTTGAGGGAAGTCTTTCATTAACAATGCATAAACGTCCCATTACTTTTTTTTTCAAGGATCTAGGTTAAAAACAAACAACAAACAGAAGAAAGTGCCCCAAGTAAGCGATGCCGTTTATATACAGCAATTTAATTTCGGGATTATTAAGACTCTGGAGCACATGCCACCATTACAGCCCATAATCTCTTACTGAATGAACAGGTAAAAGATGAATGGAGGTATGGGCATCAGGAACCTGTAATGGGTAACTGTAGAAAACAAACGGAAAACAAACATCCTTGCCATACCATGGAGAACGACTTGGTGTGGCTCGAAGTTGGGGTTTAATGAATTATGCGATTACTATTTTTCAGGATGATTCCCTAAAAGAGATAAACCACAACCGTATATGTCCCTTTGGCCATTACCCTAAATGTTAGCAGATCCATAATGCATGGGAAATCAGACCCACTAAACAGTCCAACATTTACATTTAGTCTGTATCAATTAGATCTCTCAGTCTCCATGTTCTCTGTTGCCTCCAGATGTTTCCGGAATGCTGTGTACTCCTTATTCACACTGCTTGCCACCCCCGCCTATGGCCTTGTCCCTAGAAGACACCCTGGTTGTAATGGTCCCATTCTATTCACTGACATGCAGCCTACCTACTACATCTGCTTACAGCATCTTCATGTCCTACCCCCCGATTCTGCCCCTCACTACACTGCTAAGCAATCAGCTCTGCAGCCAAGAGCCTTACATCACTAAATAGCCTTGATTCAGATTCTTGGAACAATGTTCGGTCTCCTTAACAAGAGGTCGGCGGTTAATATTCACCTTGTTTGCTAGGTAATAGGTAATAGATTTTTGTTTGAATTATTATTGCCCCCTGGAACACTGTGATCAGTACTAATCCTCAGTAGCCAGAAGCAGCACTGGCAGATTTCTCACCCAGGATGGTAGGCAGGTTTATGAACCAGAGCCACTGTCTCTCTTACCCCTCCACCCCATATCTTATGTGCCTGTTGTCATGATTCATAATCTCACGCCACATGTCATGAAAGCGATAGCTAAGCAGCGCCAGGCGATTTCACGCACAGCGGTTTAGCTGTTATCAGGTGATCAAGAGCCTGATTTTGATTGGCAGGTGCAAGTTCTCCTGCAGACCTTCATTTTATTTAACAAACTCTTTTCTCCTGAGCAACATACATTATTGAGAAAGCAGAGAGCGATTGGGGTTAATGGCCTTGTTCAACGCCCCCAACGCGAATCACTTAGCTGGCCCTGGGATTTCACAGTTTTCATGCCAGTGTCCTAACCCACTCAGCCACACACTGCCCCTTCAGGCTGATGAAGGTACAGCCAGCATGCCATTAAGCTTTCTGCATTAACTAGGCAGGCATGTTTTTAGAGGATCCCTGTAGAAATAAACAAACCCTACCAAAATGGTTCTAATACCAAATCTCCTAGTCCCACAATCCTATTTCTAATACTCAAAGTCCTTTGAATCAGTACATCAGCATAGGCAGTGTCCTGCTTGTGACCATCTTCATCACACTTTCCTGATCTTAATGCAGCCATGCTTTCACCAAGCGTCCATCTATGGCGCAGCAGTTTTCACTATTCATCATTTTGGCACTTTGTCATCATTGCTTCCTGCTGCCCTTCTTCCCTTTGGTGCTTGATTGTCCACTAATTCCAAAACTAAGCAACTGCTAAGTAACTTTAAACACATCAAAGACTCTCATTGCTGACGTCATGCACTGCTCATGTTCCTGCTGCTTCTCACGTGATGGGCTATTCATCTAAGGTGTAGTCCGCCCTATATCCAATGTCCGTGTGGTCGGACACCCACAGACAGTCCAGCTCGGGAGAAAATATATCTGGCTGGGAGATAGCTTACTTAATTGGATTATTTCAAAAGAATATGGATGCATATCAAGAAGGGAAACCATAATGTAGGAATAAATATGAGAAATTTGAGCTTTGCTGGGTTTGGTAAACCAGATCAGGCAAGCTCATATAAGGCAGAGAATTTCCCTCATCCTGACTGGGCACAATGATCTCATCTAATGCTACATCCTTTATGTCGCTAGACCAGGTTGAGGAGAGCAGTCTTGCCTCTGTGTCCACTTGTTTTTTTGCCTCATGCATTTAATCAGCCTTCTGTGCAATGTCTTGGTTGATAAATCAGGCATTTATTGGGGTCAGACTTTAAATGAAACACTGATAGGTACCACAAATTGGCAAACAAACCAGCCAGCAGGTTGACACACAGCGATTCAAGCGAGAGAACAGTGACCATATCTTCCTGATTTCTGAAAGCCTGCCGATTGTTCAAATCATAAGAGATTTAAGTTACTTCCATATTATATGGCTATGGGTTCCTGCCAGTGTAATGTAAAAAAGTAGGCATTTGTGGACCTAATGTCTAAAGACCACTTCATCATCATTTGATTATTCATTGCTTCTCATTGTGACTAGCTTAACTTTAACCGTTTTCTGATCTTAGCACTTCAGAGTAAAGAAATCAGGTCATGATACTTAATTGTAGCCCAATCAACCTTTACTAATGTAATGTCACTTTTACTTAACATAAATAAATGGAAATCTCTTTTCCTGTGAAGTGTGTGTGTAGGGAGTGGGTGTGCAATATCATGTTGGGGTGATGAGAACAGAGTGTTTGATCTCATGAATTTTAATAAGTTTGAAAGATTATCATGATTGCTTTTTCCAAAGTGACAAAGAAGTTATTGAGATTTCATTGATTAAATTGCAGAATTATTTTCTTTTAATATGAATATTCCAGAATGTACTTTTCACTTGGCTAGACAGCTGCCTGAAATTAGAAAACAAGAAAATGAGTTTAATTAACTTTAGATTTTTCAAGCAATATCGGTTGTTTATAATGTAACCCTTCACAATGGAGTTGTCACATATATTTTATGTTTTATCTAAACAAAGATATTAACATCTAACTAATGTTAAGTGCTGTATGTAAATGTTAACAACTGTCCATTACTGTGTATATGTTTCTTTTCCTTTAGATTTACGTAGTTTTATTGTACTGAACAACATAAAATGATCTCTATACATTGTTACTTTTTATGATAATAAGTATGTATTGTATTCTATAAATTTGCATTGTGATTGTTTCCTTAATCGTTGTTTAATATCTGTCTCTCCCACTATCTCTACAGGTGAACCAAGCTTTATTTACAAGAAAGAATTCCGGCATCCATTCTTGTGCTAAAACTGTGTGTTCTTCTCTGTCAATTGCCACAGGTTTAGTCCCTATGAGTGGTATAACCCTCATCCCTGCAACCCAGACTCTGACGTGGTGGAAAACAATTTCACGTTGCTAAATAGTTTCTGGTTCGGAGTTGGAGCTCTCATGCAGCAAGGTAGACGCCTCTGCCTGCTCCCCTTTGTGGCTCACGTCCCACTCTTTGCTGGGGGTCAATTTGCACTTATCAGGCCCAAACTGATGCATGGGTGCCTCTGTGCATGTAGCTAGATGCAGAACTTGATTGCAAAGATACAGAAGCAGGGTTGGGCCAAGAGACGGCTTTGGGGTGGCTAAGGAGCTTGTTCCCGGGAAGTGGGTGATGTGTGTGTGGTGCCAACCTAACTGACAAGCAGGGAGAAACCAGCCTCACTCACCCAGTCATGCATGACACCTTCATTCACTCCTACTCACCCTCACAGATCCTCAGATTGGGTAAGTGTCATCCCCATCCGACAGAGAGAGGAACAATGTGTGTCTGTTTAGCCTAGCCCACTCATTTTCGGTCTCCTCCTGTAACCTGTCACCATATCTTCTCAACTAGACTTCCGCCCCCAGATTTCAGAAAAAGAAACTATGTATGGGATCGGCGAAACGGAGCAATTTCATTCAAAGCTAATGCGTTTTCCGACCAGCATGCCAATGAGATATGTTGCATTGTAAGCGCACCGCCAGTCAGTACAGTCATGTTGTTGGCTGATGCAACATATCGGAGGCTGAGGATGACAAGTGTGCAAGGCAGCATGGTTTCTGTTGAGCCTGCTCTGAAAGCGAATGTAGCGTACAGACAGGAGGCTTCCAGACATCTGCTGGGAGCTGAACTTTTACTGATGCATTTTGGCGTATTTGAAGTCCAGCAGAATGTGGCTGGCAGTTATTCCATGGCTCATTCCTGCATGCACAACAAACACGAAGCATGGTAAAATTATTCTGTCGTGCAGAATTTAAGAATGATAATGAATATAATATCAAGGGCGAAGACCAGACTAGATTTTAAGCCTGTGATGGAATTTCACTAAATAACTACCAAAGTGTAATCTAATGAGATCTAATTGTCCAATGTCCCCTCACTCATATGCGGTGCCTAGAGAATTCATATTTTAACCAATATCTTCATTATGGAGATAGCTCTCAATCCCGAACATACGTAATATTTATTTATGAATACACTATACCATTGTAATAAAATTTCATACACTTCTGAACATTTATGGGGCGTTCTTATGGATGGAATGTTTGTCCTTTTTTTTTGTTCATTTGATGTTTTTCATTGTAACTTACTCACGGTAGTCTAGATATACTTAGGATACTTTGGTGACACAGTTGACACAGATGCGAATCCCCTTGAGGTGATGTTGAGAAGATCTGGAGATGGACCTGGGGGAGAGAGGGAGGGCAGGCTGAAGGATTTCAGACACTGTTCCCCCCACAGCATGACACCCCTTCTTGCAAACACACAAGGCTGCTGACGACTACAGTGTAGAGAGGCTCCCGTGTTCATGGCTTGCTAGCCCCCAGAAAACTGTGGGATGTGGTGTTTTGGACATGACGTTACCTTGGGTACATGACAGTCAGCCCCAACCAGGTTCTCTTGTGGTGCACCTGGCCTAATGTGGGCCGGCTTGGGGCTTTCAACACATGGGGTAA
Organism: Pollimyrus isidori; assembly: GCA_019775955.2. Classification (NCBI taxonomy): domain Eukaryota; kingdom Metazoa; phylum Chordata; class Actinopteri; order Osteoglossiformes; family Mormyridae; genus Pollimyrus; species Pollimyrus isidori. The sequence continues at coordinate 495,368 of JABFDZ020000138.1, read as the reverse complement.
GACGTGAGCTGGGATTTGTGGATCTTCCACTATTTCTCCTTCCCTGGTCTTGCTCCTTAGTTTTTTTTTTGTTGTTCTTTGATTCCGTTTTTCCTGTCTTGTCGTCAAAGAGCAGTGCAGACTGCTGGTTATGGTGGGTAATCGTGTTCCTGGTTGAATCATGTCTAACTGCCTGGCTTGACCAGGCAGCAGGCAGGTCTCTCTCTTCCTTTACAGCTTTCTAGGCAGAAGTCTGAAGGTGGAGGTGGCTGTCATGTCCAGGCTTGTATCTAGAGCAACAGGTTCTAGACCGGACTGTGAGAAAGTCATAATGAGGGCGCTGAGGAGATGTTCAAAAATTAAATAAAAGAAAAATACTAGGGTCACTTCAAAGAGCAAAGATCTGTCCCACAGTCCTTTTGCCTGAATTTTTAGGATTACAACTTAAAAGATCTTTAGACTGCTTGAGAAAAATAATATTGACTTTGTGTTGTCCTTCCATGGCCTGTCCTTCATCTCCTGGCCTGACTCCATCAGCTCCAGTGTGGCCTTTGACCTTGCCATCCTTCATGAGGCTTGCTTGAAATTACAAATACTTCTCATGACCTGGAGACCTACAGTAAGAGAGGTGGCTTTATGTAATGAAGCAAAGCCTCGCTCATTTTTAGTAAATCAAGCTTTAAAACATGTTCTAAAGCTATTTTAACACAATATAACTTATTGTTGCTGTGGTTGTTGTTTCTAAACGAAGTGCAATTAAGAATGCTTATAAATAATGAAGTCCATCATGTTTTTCCTGCTGATTTTTCAGGTTGCGCTTTCCCCATATGCACTGCCGTGTAATGAATGGACCCTTCCTGTGTTATTGAACTGTTTATCTGGGGAAAAAAAAAACAGTATCGATTCATGGGCAATCAACTTCAGCCAGAAACACAGAGCTGAAATGAGTGTGAATTACTAGATTTAGTCAGTTTGGGACTGTGGGACTGCTATATACAAAAGTATTCTTTGTTTTTTTTGTTTCATTTTCTATTTCAAAACTTCTTTTAAGACTAGCAAGATCTTGTGAATCCTGGACAGCTAGAGAAAATCTTGGAAAGAATAAAATATTAATCTGACAAATAAATTTAAATAATCCAGAAGTTACTTTTAATATTTTTAGATAGTCATATTGTGCCACTGTTGTTTAAACAAATGTGGCTGCAATATTTCAGATTTCAATGCATTAAAATATATTACAGGAAAATGTTACTATAAAGGATAGTTTAAATGCATAGAAAAATGAGGTTTAAGAATGCCTTAAAAGACACTACACTGATCTACAATAATGTAGGGTTGCCAGTGTAATGTTGCTCAACTGTTACCAGAAACCAAAGCAGTGCAGGAACATTTAGTGCCAATTATGAATTTAGTTTCAGCTCCAAAGCTTTGTGCTTCACTACTGAAACGTTTTACAGATGCTTACAAAAGTGACATTTCCTTTTTTTGAAGTGGTGTACGGTGAAGCAATGGAAGCTACCTGATGCAGTCTGACATTTATTTAACAGACGTGTACATGATTCAGCCACCTCCACCTCTGTACTGCCTTGCGCCATTTTAAAGTTATGAAAATGCCTTCTGCAGTTACCTGAAATCACCAGCTTTTGAACACTGTCAGCATCATTATCTGGCTGAAGAATTTTCAAATCAAACATAACAGATCTCAACATAACAGAGTCACACCTAGATACCTGGTGTGATTTGAAAACACACTTAGTAACCATTTGGGTAGGACTCCACGTTTCATGTTCCAGAATGGATCCAGAAGCACTCCCCATCAGACATATAGCACAGCAAAGTGCTCGCTCTGTGAAGTCTTGTTTATAATATGAATTTTAAAGGAGGTAGATGACTCATAAACACCTGTCAGTGTAAAATTAGTCTACGGGATGAAAATATTTGGCTCCTTCTCCTACCTTGTTTGTGGTGAACTGCAGCATAGAATCTTAGTCTATGTGTTAACTTGTTTGTATGGTAATTTTACAATGCCCTTAACTGTTAGTGTTGAAGCTAGTAAACGCAATATACATATTCAAACCACCCAACATCTAGTCTGGTCTGTGTCACTAAAGCAAGGCCTGGCCGGGGCCTACCCTCCTGGAGATATCCTGGGTTTGACCTGTAAGGAAGCCCTGTCTTGTACTGAGTGACCCACGGCCAGAGCAAAACGGGTTGACGTCTCTCTCTGCTCCCCCCTCCTTGCCAGGTTCAGAGCTGATGCCCAAAGCCCTCTCCACCAGGATAGTGGGGGGCATCTGGTGGTTTTTCACTCTCATCATCATTTCTTCCTACACTGCTAACCTCGCAGCCTTCCTCACCGTGGAGCGCATGGAGTCGCCTATCGACTCCGCCGACGACCTGGCCAAGCAGACCAAGATTGAGTATGGCGTGGTGGAAGATGGCTCCACCATGACCTTCTTTAAGGTGGGCCGCTGCCATTTGTAATGCGTACTGATTATTTCCCATTGTGATAAATAACCACCTTGGTGTGAAGACCAGTTTCCTGTGAATGGCTTCTTGCTAAATTATTGACCGACACGGAAAGTTGATTTTGAACACAGTTATCTTTATGGTGTAACGATACCGTAATCAGCTTGTGAAGTTTCAAGTGTTTTCACTGTTATTGCAGGACTCACAGTCAATGAGACATAGATTTGCTCTGTTGCTCTGCAGGGGAGCATTTCGTGTATCACTTCCTGATTTTGCCAAGTTTAGTACATCCCTGGGTCGACAAGGGAGGGGCTTGCGTTTCGCCTCAACCAATCACCGTCTTCATCGTATGACATCACCACAGTCATTAAAACCAGCGTTTTGTGTTAAGTGACAAGGTGCACAGATCTTCTTGTTTTATTCTGTATGCCTTTTGTTTAGGGACATGTCATAGATCCAAAACATAGGAATGTGCATGCCTGCAAAGGCTGCAGGGAGCAATGTAAGGGTGCATCTTTATTTCATGATGATAATAGTAATAACAACAAAAATAGTAATAATAAGAAGGTTTGAACCACCATCCTTCCATCACTGGCAGAGAGGCTTAGCCCCCCGAGATACACACCCCTCACGCTGGGTGACTGGATGGCTGGAAGCCTTGAGTTTGGAAAAGAAGAAAAAAAACAAAACAGACTGATGATATGTTGAAGACTGTGATTGGTTAAAGAAGTGAAGTGCAAGTCCCTCCCTTGTCGATCCAGGCACATGCCGAACTCTGCAAAATCAGGATGTCCTTTAATGTATGCTAGCATATGTCAAAGAGCCTGCAATTGTCCCTTGTGTATACTAACTCAGCATTTAAAGGTTAAAATAATTCTGTATGCATGACACGTAATCATAACACACTGGATGTCCTTCAGTGTAACTGGTTGGTGGTATAAGAGGATATTGTTGGCGAGCCTGTGGACTTTGACACCCTGTGGCAACATAGCCCTAGAATTTACTTTCTTTGATTCTCATCATTGTTTGCTTGTTGGTTTCTTCAGTTTTGCGATCCAGTGAATATCAGGAGTCCAGTGTACAGTAGCCCCCATATCCATGGGCGTTACATTCCAAGACCTGCTGCAGACAGCTGAAACTGTGGATCACAGCAAACAGTCCACGGATCCCGTATATAAAGGATGAGTGGCTGATAAGTGGGTGCTACTGTACAGCTTATAACATAAAGCATTAGAACCTATCGCTAAGATAGGATAGCCAAACCTAATATATTATATACTTATATTCGACAAAATTCCCTGTTTTGGGCTTTGTGGTTCCTTCACTCATCATACAGACACAATAACCACAGCAAGCACAATTGTATATTTATGCGTGAGATTTTTTTGGCATTTAGATGGAAGGTAGTTGCATTGACACTGGGGACAATAGCGGGTGGGACAGGTCATATGCAGCAGAGCTTCTGCTGGTTCACAGAGGACTTAATGGATCCATTTCACTCTCTTCTTGGCGCTTAATGTGACATTTACCTATTTATAACTATGGCTGTAATCCGGTGTGCTGTAGACTCACATTCCTGGAGAGCTGTGAGGCTGGAGCCCTGATTGCTACAATGTGTGATTTCCCAGATGTACGGATGACTGTTAGCCGGATATTTGGCTTCCTGACTTGGGCTTTGATTCCCGCTCCTTCTGTGTATGTTGAGTTCTGCTCATGTTTCAGTGAGCTTCCTCTGGATACATTTTTACCCTCCCATAGTCAAAAAATGTGGGGTTAGGGTAATTGCTGTTGAGGGTAATTACCCTTATTTCATGGGAGTGTACCTTGGATTGGACTGGAGTCCCATTCAGCATGTCCCAGTCTCGTTCCCTCTGCTTACTGTTTTACTGTGGTCTCCAAGCACGTTACGATCTTTAGTTGTTACATACTGCGTTATTGTCCACTTAGCTGTGATTTCTCCATAAACCTCTCAATCAAGCTTTGCAATGATTTGCACGTCACCACATTTGAGGCACAGAACAGCTGTAATCTATATCTGAATCTATCCAGGGCCTTTGCAGCATACAGCAGCCATCTGTTTCCAAACCTTCCTGCTTTGGCACTGAATTCTGGGATGCTGTGTTATTTGGGTTTAATAGTGATCAGCAGGTTAGTTGTTTTCTTTATAAACGAGGCAGCAATGCCTAAACATTTTTGGTGCTGGTAATCAAACTGAGAAAAGGATTCCTTTTGATTTGCTGTACCTTCATTAGGCATCTTGCACTTTCACCCTTTATCCATTGACAGCTTGTGCGGAAACAAGCATAGTCCTATTAATTGCACGTCGGTATCAAGTCTCTAAGATTACAGAATGGATAGGGCTCCCTGGATTGGCTCACTGTTCATTTTTGCGATTTCAAAGAAAAACAAAAAGATACAAATCCTGCCATTTATGCAATTATTTACACAGATTTATTCTGGAAATATAAATGTATAATGATGGGTAATTATATGAATGGCAGCTTGGGAGAGTCTGGGAATCAGTTTAGAACATGAGTATTTTTTATGTTCTACCGAGGAAGCATCCCTGCAGACTTTGAACACCAACACTGAATTATTTATTAACTGCAGTCACTTCATCTCACTTATCTAATAAAATCACATCTTATTAGGGGCCTGAGAGAGCTGCCGTGAGCTGCCGTGTGCAGACAGGAGGCCGGGCTCCCTCACACCACTCGGAAGGCTGCCTGCTCCCACCCACAATCATATTTTTCTTGTTTTTTATTTTTGTGAAGCAGTCTGCCTTATTGAGTGTAAGTGGGATATGTAGAACGTTTTGACATGCAGCAGTGAGGGAGGGAAAGGGAGGAGAGGAAATTGGTGGGAGATGAGGGGGGGTGGGTTATGCTGAGCACTGTCTTGCCCCCAGGCCTGCCGAAGTTCCCATCACTCTCGCAGCCTCTCTGCAACGGCTGCCCCCCTCCTGTAATGAAACTCCTTTTCCCCCCTGCTTGTTAGATAGCAGATTCCCTTGGGCATATAATCACCAAACCACTGTTATCCTGGTCACCGGCAGTAACAATCAATGGTGAACTCCACCCTCCCACCTCGTTTGGTTTGCAATATTAATATGCGGCTATTCTAAGCCTGGGAAATGGAAAGCTGTAAATAGGCTAGCAGGGACGGCTTGCGGAAGCCACCGGTTTTTGAAATTCTAGGCCTGGCGTCACCTCTGACCTTCAGTTGAACAGAGCTTGTCACTGAAATTCTGCGCGACCTATCAGAATTGATGGCAAGGGCGAGGCATGCCCCATCGCCATGACAACCACATGGATCTCATCTCCGGGTGATTTCCCGCTCTTTTAAACGGTACATGTTGACTGAATTTGAAAGGCAGTCATGCTTCTGATCTACGTACTTTAACACAAACGGAACCGCACATGGAGTCAGGCAAACACATATGTCAATGTTCCATTAAGTGGGAGATTGATTTGGCTGCATTTTAAATATATTGCGTTTAATGTGGAATTTTTTTTAGATCTTTTGGGGATAAAATTCACTGCAGAGTATGTAAAACCTGACCACATGCATTTTATTTTTGGTTTTTAACAGATCAGTATGTGTCTATGATTGAATGTTGGCGGCAGCAGACAGTAAACTAGAACGATAGTAGTGTTTGGATGGCAAAAGAAAATGAATCCCTTTAAAAATGTGGTAACAGTTCTTATATTATAAGGAATAAGATTAACTCGTAATAACTTTACATTGATGTTAAATATGCTCTCAGTTTGCTTCCACTTATGTTGACATAGATCATTGGTGACCTACAGTATAGGTGCTTCAACAACATATTTGCCATTTGAATCGTTTCCACGCCTAAACTGTATATCATGGCGATTTTATATTTGACCCCATAAATATTATACCTGACTGCAGGTTTTTTAGATGGTAAAACATCAAGAGAAATTACCTGATAGCAGAAAGTCGACAGTTTCTAAAAGCTATATTAATTTTTTAATAGATTTGTTTTTTTGTCATTTTAAAATCTGTTCTAGCTTTTTGTTTTATCATCAAAAATGCTCTTATCAAACACAAAAGCTAGGTTGGCAGTCTGACTTTTCCTTCCGATGGTTTTTTTTCCCACATTATGTTTTTATATGTGTCAACATCAAAACAATCTGCTGAGCAAAGCACATAGTCTTTTCTCGCTTTCTTTCCCCTGTCACCCTTTAGCCAATCTTTTTCTCCTGTTCACTGTTTTAAAACTCCCAGAACTGTATACTTTTTTGCAAAAGCCATCTCTGCCCTGCACCCTGTCCCAGCCCAGATCAGGACCAAGTCCTCTGCAGTGTCGTTTTGCCAGGAACCTGGCGTCATTCACCAGGTACAGTCTCTATGCTACTCTGTCTGCAACAGAAATGACAAATTAACCCCCCCACACACTAGGGCACCGACCCCTAGAAAAGTCCATACGGGTTCACCCTTGATTAGGGTGGACATGAGACTCATTTTCCATCCAGCCACTATGGCACTATGTTTTTATTAATACTTATTTATATTATATTTCTCTCCTTAGCACCTAATGGGTAGCACATGGTGTAGTAGCCAGCAAAATATTTTCAGAGTCTTGTCTGATCTCTCTCCATGCTAACGGAAAATGTTAAGGAATATTTCAGAGTGAATCTGGAATCAGATCTCAGAAGTAGCTTTTTAAAGCAGATACTGCTTATCCAGTAGATGATAATCCTAAAGCTTCTTCCTGCAAACCAGAACATGACGTCTGGACAGGATGCCAGTCCATCACAGGGTGCAGGGCATACCCTGGACAGGATGTCAGTCCATCACAGGGCAGGGGACACTCTGGACAGGATGCCAGTCCATCACAGGGCAGGGGATATCCTGGACAGGATGCTTGTCCATCACAGGGCAGGGGATACCCTGGACAGGATGCCAGTTTATCACAGGGCAGGGGATACCCTGGACAGGATGCCAGTCCATCACAGGGCACTGAGCAGGGGACACTCTGGACAGGATGCCAGTCCATCACAGGGCAGGGGATACCCTGGACAGGATGCCAGTTTATCACAGGGCACAGGGCAGGGGATACCCTGGACAGGATGCCAGTCCATCACAGGCCACAGGGCAAGGATACCCTGGACAGGATGCCAGTCCATCACAGGGCAGGGGATACCCTGGACAGGATGCCAGTCCATCACAGGGCACAGGGTAGGTGATACCCTGGACAGGATGCCAGTCCATCACAGGGCACAGGGTAGGTGATACCCTGGACAGGAAACCAGTCCATCACAGGGCAGGGGATACCCTGGACACGATGCCAGTCCATCACAGGGCAGGGGATACCCTGGACAGGATGCCAGTCCATCACAGGGCACAGGGCAGGGGACACTCTGGACAGGAAGCCAGTCCATCACAGGGCACAGGGCAAGGGATACCCTGGACAGGATGCCAGTCCATCACAGGGCACAGGATAGGAGATACCCTGGACAGGATGCCAGTCCATCACAGGACACAGGATAGGAGATACCCTGGACAGGATGCCAGTCCATCACAGGGCAGGGGATACCCTGGACAGGATGCCAGTCCATCACAGGGCATAGGGCAAGGGATACCCTGGACAGGATGCCAGTCCATCACAGGGCAAGGGATACCCTGGACAGGATGCCAGTCCACCACAGGGCACAGGGCTGGGGATTCCTTGGACAGGATGCCTGTCCATCACAGGGCACAGGGTAGGGGATACCCCGGACAGGATGCCAGTCCATCACAGGGCAAGGGATACCCTGGACAGGATGCCAGTCCACCACAGGGCACAGGGCTGGG
>JABFDZ020000138.1:468187-487000 GCA_019775955.2 Pollimyrus isidori | reverse complement strand
GATTCCTCGGACAGGATGCCAGTCCATCACAGGGCACAGGGTAGGGGATACCCCGGACAGGATGCCAGTCCATCACAGGGCAGGGGATACCCTGGGAAATCTGAGAGACCATTTACAGGCCTTTGCAGGTGTTTTGAGTTAATTAGCTGATTAGAGTGCGGCACCAGGTGTCTTCAATACTGAACCTTTTCACAATATTCTAATTTTCTGAGATGCTGAATTGGGGTTTTCATCAATTGTCAGTTATAATAATCAGAATTAAAAGAAATTAACACTTGAAATATATCAGTCTGTGTGGAATGAATGTTTTCATTATACAAGTTTCACTTCTTGTATGGAATTAATGAAATAAATAATTTTTCTGAAGATATTCTAATTATATGAGCAACACCTGTACACAGTTTCAATGGTCGACGTGGCAGTTGGAGACCATGGCATTTTTTTTTTAAATTTTATCTTTAGCCATCAATCAGGCCTATATGTCAGTGCAGACATGTGGACATTGTGGTTTAATGTCAAGGGGAATTCCTGGGCATCTTTGTTTGCTTAACACAGGGCCATTTGCTCTGTGTCATCGGGTGACAGTTTAGTGTTTGTGTCTGTGATGTATCACAAGCCCTATCTGTCAAGTTTAAGACACAGGACAACTTATATGAAAAAAAAACCCTTTCCTTTCTCAATATATTCAAATTTCTGCACAAGCTCCTGATCTCTTTAATTGTTGTTCTTTGAAAATATGTAAAACACTTTTCAAATCAAGATGTCCCAACGGGTCTGACAATTGTGAGGCAGCAAGGCCTTCTGGGGGATTATTTAATCACTGTATACACATACGCACACACACACGGCTTTGTAATTATACCTTTGTGGGGACCTTCCATTAATGTCTATGGGGAAAACTAATCCTAACATGATACCTTTAACCCCTAGCCAGCCCTAACCTTAACCATAAGTAATCAAAGTAAATATGAGATTTTTAAGCATTTTTACTTTTTCGTTTCCATTCAAAAATCAGGTTTTATTAAATTGTGGGAAACACTTGGTCCCCACAATGTAATATACACATTATCCACGCGTGCGCACACACACGCACACAACAGGGAAATATAAATGTGTGCACACAAAAACACATAAAGTAATACATTTACATAGATATACAGATATTAAACTGAAAATGCAAATATAAAATCTATAAAAATGTTAAATCCCCCTCATTGAAAATCAGACTTGTGATGTGTTGAGACTTTAAATCCTGAAAGTAAATAAATAAGCAAACACACAAAGCAGTATGTTTCCTGAGTGAGTGCTGCCTTAATTGATTGGTGATTTATTTTCCCTTTTAATTAAGTATTTTACAAGTCCTTTGGTATGCAGTTTGCCAAGTAACAGCATTGATTCCTCAATGGAGCCACTTATTCAATTTACATTTGGTTTATTTGATTAGGCAATTCATTTTCTCCAGAATATAACAGTGCTGTGGTACATAAATACATGCTGAGTTGGATGAGCGTCTGTGTGTCATTGCATGGTCATACAATTATTTAGTCTTTTTCTTTTAACTTGTAATAATAAATAGTTGGAATTTTTTAAGTGAATGGAATTCACTGACCTGTGGTCACATCCATATATTAAGAACATCAATTGTACTTGTTTGTCTGTTTCTTTTTTAGTTTTTTATTTTTTTTTACCATACAAAAAAATACAGTGACGCCTGTATTCCCCACAATTACTGGGGCACATTTTTATACTTAGCGGAACCTTGTCTAGGGGCCCAGCGATGCGCTTTCACAGACCTCTGCCATGCTTTTTAATTGCACAAGTGTTCCTCTGTGTGGAAAACGAAGTTCTGTAGCCACAGCGGCTCTGTGCGTCTCGCCGGGCTGAGCAGGGCAATTGGAGGCACGCCTTCCCTTCATAACGCTCAACTAAACCCAGGCACTTGAAACGGATTGGGAGCAACAGGGCCGAGTTGCTGAGATGTGGACCTTTTTAATGAGCTCCTCTAAAGAGCTCGGGGGAGATCTCAGCTCCGTTCCCAGGCGTTCAGAGGAGCCAGGCGTCAGCGCTGAAATCGATACCGCCCATCGGAAAATGCTATTTCATCATCGGATCAAATCCTGCGCGCGGAAATGTAAAGTGGCTTAATTTCACTCAATCGGGAGGAAATAACACAAGTCTGTATCCTTATGTAATGAGGAGAATGTGAATGAGACTTCTTTATTTACTAGGGAGACTCTCAAGGTGATCTGGAAGGAGCATGTTTGCCTGCCTGTTCTTGATTAAAGGTTATAAATGTGTATTATTCTGGAGCACATCATTTATCACTGCCAAGCCCATTATCATCACAGTGCAGAAATAATGTATTAGCGCAAGGGGGACATTCCACTATGGTGGTTAGGTTCATGGACAGCCTCCTCCTTGCTTATAAATACATAGACGCTGGTACTTCCAGATTCTATCATCCAGTAAGTGGCTACCATGGATCCTGGTGTCAGATGAAGTTTCCAGCGGAAGTGGGCAAAGGTTGTGGGCTTTGCAGTATTAGAAGACAGGTTCCATAACGTCTGAAAGTATCAATATAAAAACAAGTTACAATGGTTATGTGTTGCAGACATAGGGTGTAATTTATCTAGAGAATGTGATGGCATTGTGTTTTTTATCCCTCCTATAACCGGTATTTTACAGACGGCTCTTCTACTTGGATTGCTTTGCGTTGCTTGGTAATTCCAGTCACAGATTTGTCTTTGGTTCCAGTTGCTCAATGATTCTGTCCTTAAGCCACAACAGATTCAGATCAGCAGTGTACATTACAGCAACACCAGACTTTGCTCTGTAAATGTGTCATTTTGGGCCACACACTATACAAACCGCTGTTCTCATTGCGCTCCCAGTCTGCATTCTCCTCTTGGAGTATGGAGGTTCCAGCTCACTGTTGCAGAGACTTCATTCTGTAATGGCAGCTCATTTGAAAATGGAATCATTTTAAAATCGCCAGGCTATTACTAAACCAAGTTAGTGATAAAACAACACTGGGAATTCAGTTGAGAGTAACAAAGGTTTGTAATTTCATTTCTAACTCCTCGCCTGGAAAAATTGCTTAAGCTGCCTCTGCTACAAAGCTCAGTGGCTTTAGTGAATATCGTATCATTACTTTTAGTAATATGTGTTCGTAGTTGGTGGGGGGGGGGTGTGAAAAGTAACCAGCAAATAAAAGGCACTCAAAGCTTTGCTCCAAAACCACACACCTTGCTTACGGGTGCTGAAAATACATTACATGCTTTGCAGCGATTATCAGAGTGATCTATATCCAACCTTCTTTTGGTGTTATTTAAGCATGACTAATGTGAACTTCTTTATGTAGCAGTAATAAAAATCTCTCTCATTCATATACTGTTCTCCCCTCTTCGTTCAGCCCGGAAAAAGCTAAATAATTTTTAATTTCTGTCTGCCAAAATATCCCAATATGTTTTCATATAAATTGCAATGTCTTAAATACTTATTACTCGTATGTTTAAAAATATAATCTTTAATTAGATATAATAAATAATAATAAATAATGGAAGGTTGCAAGCTGTGCGCTGCTAGTTTTGTATGAAGGATTTATTCAATTGGGATCAAATTCATCTATTGCTAAAAAGAAATGGCCTTGCGGGATGCCATACCTTAGGGTAACCCAGCTTTAACCAAATTCTTCAACATCCAAATTACCTTTTGTGTTTGCGCAACTTTCTGTGATGTCTCCTATGTACGAAGGGCTTGGAGCCTGAATGATGTCACAGTGAGGTATCAATGAGATGGCCTGAGGACAGTGCATTATGGGTAGCAGGTCCAGAGGCAATTCTAGGGACTCCCTATAGCAAAAGATGGGGCCCTCCATCTCACCTTCTACATGAGAAAATTATTACCATTATTTTACCTTGGAGTCTAAATTAATCATGTAAACAAAGAAAATGAATACAGAATACTTAAATAGAGTAGATATATTGTTGCAGTGTACTATGTACTCAGTTGCCCTCGGGCCTCCCCAGCTTGAGGGCCCCAGGCTATTGCCCATGCCTGTCCAGTCCCTATGCCTCGGAGCAGGTCTGTGCCACATGAGCCAGCTTGGCCTGGAGGTTACGCCAGGCCATTATTCTTTAGTAAACCCTTGTCTTTGAGGACACTGGATCTCATCTGTATGATTCCAAAATTCAAAACATGGAATTTTCCATGTTTACTAAAATTCTCCTGGCTCAAGAGCTAGAGAAGGATTGGTGTACTCCGTTCTGCAAATGTCATTTTGTATATTTTCATTCATATGTACCTACCAGCACTTGTTTTTCATGATTAATTTTACTCTATACTCTTTTTTTCTCTCATCAGACTTATTTCACTGCCAGTGTTGACCGTAATTCTACTTAACCCTAACTGAATGTTTTCACAGATAAATTTTAAGTCTGTTCTTGTTTCTGGCCTTTTAAGCTCAAAACATAAATGAATTCATTTGACGTAATGGATTGGTAGACCAGCTTTCTTTGCAGATTTGAACAGCTCCTGCATTGTGAATTGGTTGAGTTAACAAAATCTGAACGGCAGGGAAAACTCAAAAACTGTAAATGACAGTTTGATCTAAAGGCTGTACTACATATCCATCCATCCATCCATCCATTTTCCAACCCGCTTATCATACTGGGTCACGGGGGGTCTAGAGCCTATCCCGGAAGCAAGGGGCACGAGGCAGGGAACAACCCTGGATGGGCAGCCAGCTCATCGCAGGGCACATTAACACAACATTCACTCACACAACCACACCCATGGACAATTTAGAAACTTGTACTACATATATTATGGAAAAATGAAACGTAAATGTAGTAGGACTTTATGAACCTGTAGATTTGGAATGTTGCTTTTTTGTTGACTCCCACTGTTTCACAGCAATTAGCACGTAACACTCGATCATAATTTGTTACCCTATTTCATGCTACTGATCCATGTGAAATGATGCAAATATAGAGCTCACAGTGCGTCATTTGCAAGGATGGATTGAAGCCTCGTCATCTAGAACGGGTTATAAAGGGTTAGGAACTATCATTATCCCAGACAAAATTGTTTGTGATTACAGACTGCACAACCACACAAAAGACAAAAATAGGTAATAATAGACAAAAATAGGCAATGCAGAGTGCCACATACACACACATCTATAACATATAGTATTTCATTAGCTGGAGGGATGTTAGCTTAGCATTTCCTGAAAGTCTTCACTGTCAGACAGAGTGTTGAGTCAGTTGGCCTCGCTATCGCTTTATATTGCCCCCGCTTGGGATTTAAATGCAACCTCAGCTCTGCTGGAGTCTGCATATTCTCCCTTTGTTGATTTTCTCCTACAATACAAAGACATGCACTTAGGCCTCTTATAGTCCCACTTTGCCACCTCTGCTGCCTGTGATAGGCTCTGGGACCCCCACATGACCCTTTGCAGTCACTGTGATTGGAAGACGGATGGCAAGTGTGAAGTTGAATCCCCAAAGACTTCCACAAGTACAGGATCAAACAGATGCTATCAAACCAAGCTTATTTGTCTTACATGGTGTATTATCATGTATTATTCAAGTTTTCTGTCATCATTCATAATAGTTAATTGTTATGATGTATAATATATAATTATGATACTACACCAGTTTCATGTGCATTCGGTATTCAAATTATCACTTATCCTGATCAGATGCAAAACACCCATTTACACGTTTTATAATTATTTTGTCTGTCTTGTTTGCTACTTATATGGCAATAGCATTTTGAAGAAGCAATGGATGATATTTGATATTTGTATTTTGTTTTATTTTTCAGTGGAATTTTACCCAAATAGAACTGTTTCAAATTTCATTCAATGCGGGTTAGGTGTATAAGTATTGTTTTGTTTTTATTTGGTCAAACCATTCAAAATTATAACAAGCAAATAAAAAACAGCAAAAAGCAGTAGAATCTGAATATTATACATCTAGACTTGCTGTTACAGTAAATGACAATAATTTAGTTACTACAGAAGTTTTGGAACTTAAATACTGGGTTTATGTGATCCCCGTTACACTCTACCGGATAGGTAGTTTGGAGAAGGGTGTGTGGTTGGATGGATTCATGAAATTGGATTTGCATACAAAGAAACTCAATAGTCACAGTTAGTATGTGTACTGTATATTTCAAAAGGAAAATCTGAGGCTCATTTGAATGCTTGCTGTATTTTAGCTTTAAAATAAATTATTCATCTGCAACTTCGCATAAATCTTGGGGTAGTGCCAGTGGAAATTATCTTAAATAACAGTGGTATTGTGGTATATTTTGTATTGATGAAACCCTTCAATTAAAACAGCAAAGGTGAGCCCCCCCAGTTGAAGTGGTTATCTGTCCTCACATGTATTGAAATAGAACAATTCTGCATTATCAGCAGGTCACCCGGCAAGCTAAATCAGCTGATTTCTCAAGGGTGGCTTGAAAAGATTCTGGTAGGCAGTTCACAAATCACCCAGTTGATCTAAAATATTGATTGGCCACAAAAAGTCATTACATGCGATGATGGCAGATGGGTCCTTGAAGATGTAACTTCATATTGTGCAGAAAATGTTCCTTTCAGAGAATTTAATACTCACACAATTATAGAACATACTTTTGCAGTACAATAAAACTATAATGTCTTTTCTTCCTGCAGGTAAATGCCGAATGGCAGAGATAGAGAGCAAAGGGGTTAGCAAGTCATGGCTTCGGCAGTGTGACCAAAAGCACAAAGAGGGAAAATCTACTAACTAGGAATGACTTACCTTGATAAGGCATTAACTTTGGTGAATGATC
Organism: Pollimyrus isidori; assembly: GCA_019775955.2. Lineage (NCBI taxonomy): Eukaryota > Metazoa > Chordata > Actinopteri > Osteoglossiformes > Mormyridae > Pollimyrus > Pollimyrus isidori. The sequence continues at coordinate 480,175 of JABFDZ020000138.1, read as the reverse complement.
ATCGTACGCCACAAACAAACATTTTCAGGGACCATTTTGAGTCATTATCGCGTGGCAGTCTAATCAGCAGTGCTAGCATGAAGAAAGAGAAGAGTGGGGTGCTTGTAATGGCCAGGAAGGGGGTGTCTGTGCTTTAATTTCAGAAAAATGGGTAGTTTCTAAAATAATAATATTAATAATAATAACAATAACAACACTTAAATAATTGTAAGTTATGTTTGGCTTGTGTTTTTTTACCCATGTCAGGGTTTTTTTAAATTTATTTCATGGTCCTTATTCTCTCTTTATAGGCTGAATTTTAGTATTTGTATATTTGCAGGGTTAAAAATAAGGTCCAGTGTAAACTGTGATCAGTGAAAAATAAAACTGATATATTTCGCATTTACTATGACACGTCGCAGCTGTTAATTCCACAGAAGTTTCAGAAGACACAAAAATAATTTGAGTGATTTGAAATGTGTATGTGCATCAGGCCTGTAAATGGAGGGACTGAATAAGGCTGGAACATTAGAAGAAATGCAGGAGCTGTTTTATATTTAGACATTGTGAGGTTTTGATGGCCAGTGAAATTGCTGCCATTTTCAGGATATTTCTGCACCTGTTGTAACAGCATGCTTGGTCATTTAGCAGGAATTCCTTATACGGTCATTCCTGACTGCTGCCCTGCCCATTTTCTCTCCCCAGAAAACCAAGATCTCAACCTACGACAAAATGTGGGAGTTTATGAGCAGTCGTAGGCACTCAGTGATGGTGAACAACGTTGAGGAAGGGATCCAGCGAGTGCTCACCTCTGACTACGCCTTCCTCATGGAGTCCACCACCATCGAATTCGTCACGCAGCGCAACTGCAACCTGACTCAGATCGGAGGTCTCATCGACTCCAAGGCCTACGGCGTGGGCACGCCCATGGGTAGGTTCAGCAGGAGTTCTGTCCACCTACCAGTCTGTTTTATAACCTGAGGGAAGTGCAGGCCAGGGGAGTCAACAGCTCCTGTTTCAAAAGGCCAATTCGCATATACCCAGGATGCATTTTCTAATTCACACTTACGCGCTATAAATCTGGGGTCACCAACATGGTGCCGTGAGCACCAGCATGCCCTCAAGGACCACGTGAGGTGCCCGAGGACCTGTTCTAAAATTAGCACAACTCATCAGTGAGCGGCGTTTCAAATTTTAATTTTATGATTTTATTGATACAATCATAAACATGATCAGTGTCATCACATAAATGATTATTCTTAATCATTATTAATAATATATATCTAAAGGTAAACGGAGAAGATTTAAGAAGATCATATCAAACTGGTAGCCCTTTGTATGGCTCAGTACCCGTAAATATTTGTATATTGTAAATGATGTAAATATTTCAGCCCAGAAGGAAAATGAGAAATTATCGGGCAAATGGCATGTGAACGACTGAACAAGTAACTAATAAATCAAAGCAGAGAGAGGCATCACTTCCATTTCATTCCAGAAAAAGGAAGGTGAATTTTTTTCAACTTTCTCCTGCGACAAAGCGTGTGATTCTGCAGCCTTGGCGGGCTCAGCGAGGAGGGCACCTGCTAATGCGCCTTTCAGAACAGACACCTTTCCGATGTCACTCTGGCATGTCTCAGCAGAATGCAGTCGGGCAGGTTTCTTTCTGTTTTGCTGCTCGCGTCTTGTGGGAATGTGAAATGCATGGACACAAACCAATTGATGTGTATCTGTTGTTCACTTGGTATGATATGCTTACAGATCTGTGAGAACAAATAGCAAAAAAGTTTATGCGGAGACAAATTCCATATAAAGTTTATGGGAAAGAAAACTTAGGGACACATTATCAATGAGATGGGTGAAATACAGGATGCAGTGGTTGATTTTATGCAGTGGTCACGCAAAAAAATGGAATGGTTTTTCATTTGTTTGGAAGACGGTTACAAATGTGATCTAAAACACATTGCTGTAATCTCTGGTAAAAATTGGCAGGATTTGTAAATTACACAGGTATAAGTGTGTGCTTGATGATTTTGAGGCATGTTTTTCAAAACATTTTTCTTACACCCCTGACCAAAGTTTGAACTGCTCAGTGAGGAAATTTTTGGCAGCAATTTCAAAGACCTGCTATGGACCAGAATATGCTTTAATTAACTCATCCCTTAGGGTTATTGAGTGATGATTTATTATTTTTTTTGTCTATACTTAGACCTTTTTGTCTATACTTCAGCTCGGGCCTTGGTCAGAACTTTGAGTAACAATCGTTACCGTCTTGCGCTGATTAGCAGGATGTTGTCATGGCACCACTCTGAACAGCGGAGCGAGGTGATTAACGACTCTGCCAGCAGCCGCCCGAAATGGACTTCACACACTGCTGCCTTCTCGCAGGCAGGGCATTAATCCCATGGACGGTGCTGGCCGACTCATTTCCCGCCGTTGTTTATGCCACGGATCATTATCTCAGTTCCACACTCTGCATTTCCATGTGCACTTATGCGTTTCAAAGCCTGAGAGTACACAGGTTTCTCTGAGTGTTCATGGTATATATGTGTGTGTGTGTGTGTGTGGTCCAATGTCCCCACAATGTGATAAAAGCCTATTATTTGGATGTTGTCGGAACCATTTTGCCAAAAGTCTTGTATTTTGTTTGGTCACTTACTGTATGGTTAAGATTAGGACTGGGTGGGGGTGAATGTTGTTATTGTTGGAATAGAGTTTTGCCCATGGATATGAATGGATGGTCCCCACAAAGATACATGTCACCTGTCTGTGTGTGTGTGTGTGTGTGTGTGTGTTTATCTTCCGTAAAGTAGAATTTAGTCTTGTTGTTTCCCAGTGTGAGATCTGCAAGCTGTCAAGAATGACCCAGTTGGATAACAAATTCTCACCTTATTTTTTTAACAGTACCATATATTTTCCCATGAATTTCTTGGTGTCACTGTACAGGTTTTTAATTATGAACATTTCACTCATTCCGCTCCACCTCATCTCCTAAGAGTGACTTGGGGAGCACAGATTGCCGTTCAAATCTAAACAAGATCATTCGCTGAGGTAACCTGTTGGTGAGCAATCGGCATCATGCATGCTGGCTGTGGACCATTTTACCGCACAGCATCACCGTGACCGACTAAGTACAGGCAGAGCTGATGTGAAATAAATATCCAGGGGAAAAAAAAACACAAACTGTGACTCCCACATTGGGGACACCCCCGTACTGTCACCAAGAATAGACACGTCCCTCTGCAGTGTAAGTTATATAATCGCAGACATATGAAAATAGAACTACAGAAATCAGGGATGCAAGACAAAAGGAAGACAAAAGGAAATGTACATGCAAAACATAATCTGTGGTGTGAGTGCTTTGTGGGATGTTTTAATTTTTTATGTATCTTGCATGGCAGTGCACAGTCACGGAGTCCCTTAGAAAGCTGATAATTTGCTCCTTATCTCCAGCTACCAGAGCTGGGTATTAGCTGGGCATTAGGTGTCCCAGGATGTACTTCTTAGGTTAGGTACCTCAGGTCCTAGGGTTAGAACCAGCAATCTTCCAATTGCAAATTGGCAGGAGGCACAGAAAGATGAAGCACCATAGAGCGCTTCTGGCCATCCACGACACCCTCGGCACGCTGTACGTCTGCATAGCTTCTGTGTGGCCCGCCCTGCACCGATGAATCTTCTGGCTCGTTAACGCAATCACTTAAACCGTGCTAATGCCGCTAATTTGTTTTCAAGCCTCCAGATTAAAAATGTATAAGGTTCTGTTTGTCATTAAGAAACACAGAGTGAAAAAAAAACAAATCTGCGATGATGTTATAGGACAAAATCTCGGTGCTATAAATACGATTTTGGTCTTACAGCAGCTCATTTGAATTTTTGTGTTTACAAAGAATGCATTGGGGACATCATCAGTTCCCTTTTACCATACTGCAGCTACGCTCCTTTTGCAGCACAGTTTACTAGACAGAATTTTCTTCAATCAGGATTTAACGTATTAGTCACTAAGGGCCCAGTGGGCACATTCATTTTCACGAGTGAATGCACGGTGGGGAACAAAAAAAAAAGTCTTCATTTTTCATATGGCTGAATCAAGGAATAAGTCAGTTTGCATTAGAGAAAATAGCCAATAGTTTTTTTTTTTATTTTATTTTATTATTATTATTTTTTTTTACAGGGGATACTGTCAGTTGTACTTAGCTTCAGGTTAGATTTACTTTAATCAAACTGATGTCAGCCAACGCTTATGTTTTGTTTCCTGCATAATTCTTTGCTCACTTATCACCATTGTTTGTCTCCTTGAAGACTTCTCAGGCTTCCTCTGCCCTTCTGCACTATATCAGTGTAAATATGCTCTTTTTTTTCTTTGGTAAGGATAAATTTGGCTTTTAAGTGAAGCGGGCATGGCGCTGTGGGTGTGCTGTGCTCCGTGCGGAGGTGGGGGTTACAGATAAAGCTTAGAGACTGACCCAGGCCTCCCACGCTGAAAGCAAGTTCTGCCCTTGCGGGATGCCCAGGACACCAAACTTGAAGGTTCTTCCCTTGTCAAGGGCATGGAGGACTGTGAGTTCCTCGTCCTTTAATGCTGACAAGTCAGCAGCGTAACCTACCTTTTAAACCCTGGCATCACATCTGGATTACTTAAAACAGGCATCATATGCACTCTGAATGACTCTGTGGTGGGCATACCGCATACAAATATCCAGCATGGGGATTAGGTAAAGAGGCGTTTCTTTATTGTAGACATGGTCCCCTTTATGGAAACTGAGTAGGAGGAGAACCAACACAGCACAAATAGGATAATCAACAAACAAAGGGGCCTTTTTGCTGATAAAAAGGAAGTTACTGAGGGTAATTATGAACAGAACCTGGTTTTCCAAGAATGGGGGGGTGGAAGGAACCAACAGAAGTTACCCCAGTCAGCTGACTCTCTGTGAGATGCCTTTTTGGTTTGTTGAGAATGTAAATTATGTTCTCCTGCGTGTGTGTAGGAGGCTTCAGAAGGGCCCACTGAGGGTCTGCATCACTGGGAGCACTTGAAACCTCCTGATACCTATAGCGTCCCAGAATGAGGTAAACGTAGGAACCTCTTCAAAGCACTCAAACTGGGAAGTAATTTATCTTCTAAGACAGCAACAGCAACAGGAAACATTGCTGCATAACTGTTTTTAATTAGTGAGAGGGGCTCTAACGGCAGAAAGATATTGCCAGGACCCCAAATTCACAGCAAGGTGTGATATCAACATTAGCAGTTCTGCTAAAATAGTCACAGTTAAAACGCCTCGGGGCAGAAGGTTCTCCCTGCAGGGTGCATTAACTCGTAATGAGCAGCCCAGACTGGAAAAAACCTAAGGACCTCGCAGCCAAGCACTGCACATTCCGCTGTTACTAAGTGCAGAAGATCAGTATACTGCTATTTTGTAATATTTAGTAACTTTGCACCCAAATGCAGATCATTTTACCCATAAATTCAACTGGAGAAGTTGTGATTCCAGGCAAAGATTTCACATTGTGCCAATGGCAGCTTGACATAGCAGCCAAATTACTTGCATAGTGTACTTGTCACCATATATTTTTTGATGCAAATGGATATTTTACAGAATATATATTAGAGCATAATTCTGAGAAGTATAATATACCATCTTGGGATTTCATTCCACAACCATCTAGCTGCGGAGCTACTGCAGTAGTGAATTTCCAGACACGGGCACTGCCAGGGTCCTCTGTCTGCCAGCGGGCTAACCCTTGTCCCCATCCAACTGCCAGGCTCTCCGTACCGGGACAAGATCACCATCGCCATCCTGCAGCTGCAGGAGGAGGGGAAGCTGCACATGATGAAGGAGAAGTGGTGGCGAGGCAATGGCTGCCCAGAGGAGGAGAGCAAGGAGGCCAGTGCCCTGGGCGTGCAGAACATCGGTGGCATCTTCATCGTGCTGGCCGCCGGCCTCGTCCTCTCTGTGTTTGTGGCTGTCGGCGAGTTCTTGTATAAGTCCAAACAAAATGCACAACTCGAAAAGGTAAAAAAACATTTTCCCATTTCTGGCCTGCAATGATAATGTGCAAAATGTGTGTGTATGTATGTGTGTGTGTGTGTGTGTGTGAGTGAGTGTGTGTGTGTGATTACCCGATTTTTCTTTGCTTTACCTTATATACCTACAAACAGTGCACAACGTTATTTTATGATGTAATTTTTGGTATTTTTGTGAACGATTGTTTTTTAGAGTGACTCTAACATGCTATCGAAAAGCACAATTGGTGACGCTAATTTTACAAAAGTGCATGCATGGGTGTAGATGTGCGTGACGCTGAATTCGATTATTATTAGTCACTTATGAGTGACTAAAACGTGTTAGATGCCTGAACCACCTCTGGTTTTGTACAGAGGTCGTCATAATGTGTTTTATGTATGAGTTTATTCTTTCATTTGCCTTGATGATTGATCTGAAATAAGTTGAAGAATGTAGAGGGGTATTAAGCTACAGTATAGAGATGTCAAGAAGGTAGAATGTCAACCATAGATGCAAGATGAATACCTTGTGTTCACATGACAGTCAGCATGCATTTGAAGCTGCCATCTTAGTGGTCATGTCTCATGTTATGCTCTGCTTGGTTTGGCCTAAGCTTCCCCACCACCACTTTCTGCCTGAGCCTCACTCAGTTCTTTACAAGTCCTAGTTCTAATGGGATAAGTGCTGCGGAATTCAATTGCCAACCAAGTGCATTCATGTGACTGCATGCCCAGATGACCTGGCAAAGGCGAGGACCATTGCCTGTGATGTGTCCCAACGTTTTCCACATTCCAACAGTCCAACAGTTGTCGACCTCCATAATATCTGCATGTTTCACGTGCAGCAATGCGTTCATCTATTTTAGGGGGTCTGATCACGGGACGCCTGAGGCGTGAGGCAGGGTACACCAGGGACACTGATCCGTCGGTGGACACTTACACACAGTCCTGCATTATAAGCAATTTAGAGACACCCGAAAGGCATGTTTTTGAAATGCAGGACGAAACCTGTGTAAACAAAGGGAACTGGGGCTTGGAATGAACCCACAACCCTGGAACACTGGACACTGTTGTACCTGCTGAATGACCACGCCTCTCATGCCATGTGCAAAAAGCAAAGGAACATTACTCCTGTCAAAGCAACAGATCTTAAAATACATTCTTAAAGTACATTGCATATGACTCATAATTCAGCAGTAAAAACTCTCATTATTCATCACTTTATTAAAAACTTCTTTCACGTGCTTTAAAAAAAAGCTTTAGCTTTCATTTTCAGTTTCTGCTGTCCTCTCGAGCTCCTTCCCAGCAATGGGTCTGTATCAACATTAGCCATGTAAATCTTGATCATTCATCACCACTTAGCCTGCCTCTTCAGGGGACGGCTTTAAAAGCCTTTCCTACACACTTTATCGATTGGAAACGGTGTTTTTGTTTGTTGAACCATCAACCATGTATTGATATTTTCAATGCGTTCTGCTGTGAGGTATTGTTCTACGATAAGTCCTTTGTTATTGACCCTCTCAGAAATATAGTCCCTCGGTGAATAATTATGGGGGTCCTCCTTTCTTTTTTAAGGGAACGTGAGGAATGAAGCTGTAGTGAAACTCAGCAAGCAGTGATAGCAGCCGTGGCCCACTCTCTGTTAAATACGCCAGACGCATAGAAACTGACTGTGGCAGCGCGGATCTTACAGTGGTTCGCAAACTAATGTGGCACTAAGTGGACATCTTACGCTTACTTTCAGATCTCCAAATCTGGGGGTATAAGACGTCCCTTTAATGTCTACATAAAATTTTCTATGTGAAAATGAAGGGAGAATAGCTAATTGCGTATATTTAATGTTGTGAGCAATAAATCTCAGAATGCAAGAAGTGTTTATTAATTCCCTAGGTGGTGTTTTGATGAAAATTTGTGTTTATTTTCACTTCAGACTGTATTACAAGTAACTTTCATTTTACAGTGCTTGACACATAGCTGTTGAATATTTTAATAAAAGACTGAAAACTTGTAGGATGGCATTTTTGAGATTCGCTGTTTGATTATTCAGCCTGTGAGTTTTAGCTAATTCAGAGTCATTGTTCTAGGTTGCTCTCATGCCTCCACACAGCCTCATGACCACATGCTTTGCTTGGCATGACACCCCCTCTTATCCACTTGGTTCATATATGTACATTCCAGCTCTCAAACATGCCACCATGCCCAGATACATACACACAGGCATTGATTCACAGCCTGCAGACACATGAGTTTATACGGACACACTATACTTGTTTAAGATAAATTTGCTATTGATCATTTGTTGCTACTTTTAAGTGTTTAAAATGGTTTACATTGGTATGGTTATGAAAATATTGCAAACTTTTGTATTCATTTAAAGGATCTGTAATCTGTACTCAGAACAAATCAAAGGCAGACTGCTTTGTTTATCCAAGTTTTCTTTTATTATTATTATCATTCTTTTATTATTTTAATTATTGATACGCATTTTTGTTATTCTTGGTTTCATCAAAAATTCTCTTTAATGAAATGAGAATGAAGATGTTTCTTTTGTGTTTTTATCTATGGAAACGAGCCTCATCACAATAAAAAGTTTACATGCAGTACCCATGTTCTCTATTCTGCACATACTACAATTATAGCAATGAAATACTCCCCCTCCAAAAAAAAAAGAGAAAAATTTTAAATGGAGTTAGGTATTCGCTGCTTAGTACATTTGTTCAAACAACACCCAGCGTTGCACAATCAAACAACCCACTGCCTTACTTAAAGGTACAATACAAGAAATTCTGGGGTCCTTCAAGGATTTCAACCAGCAACCCTTAAGCAAGAAATGCACTTCCTGAATGACATGTCCAATCCCCATGCCTCTGTCTGAATGAAACTACCATCCCATCACAGAACTCAGACCCACCCTAATAACTATGGTTTCTGTAGGGTCACATGTCATCGTTTTCCTCGTTCTCCCATCATGGCTGACAGCGGTGGTTCTTCTGGGATGACCAACTATACACTGCGATGCCTGTGTCTGCTTAAAGGCCACTGCCATTTCTCCATTTTCTCCTCCCTTTCCCTCCTTCTCCATCGCTTCCTGTCATCTGGATGTTATGATTCTGTCCTCTCTTGCAATGGACCAAACTGGTTAAAGCAGCCACCTCCTCGGTACATAGCTATTACCCATCACTAAGTGTGGAGACGCGCTATTCTGAACCTCGACAAAAGATGGCAAAAAGAGCGAGGGACGCAGAGACAAAAAGGTAGAGGGAGAGAAGCTGAGAGAGGCGTTCTAGCATGAGAGCTGTCAGAGGATCCAGGTTAGTGCTTCTGTGTTTATTTTTTAAAGTGTTTCACTGCCTCTGTCTGTCTTTCAGTTTCCGCATGACTGGCTCGATTTAAAAGCACGTCACGTTTGTGGAGGATGCGGGTGTGAAATGGCATAGCGCGCGGGAAAGAAATCGCAGGCTGTATAATGACTGAGTAAATTGAAACTGGTTTCCTTTTTCTGCTTTTAATGAAAGAAGATTGATGTATTAATACGTCCCACAACTAGATTTCCACCTTCCATGCAATCAGCCGATTGTCGTCTGCTTGCCGCAACAAAAATCCCACTGTCTGTGAAGAAGTCGTTATCATTATTATCACGACCACTTTGATATGTTGAAATGTGTGAAATCTCTCTGCTGCAAGTTAGACCCCTTCAATCATGCTCTTCATCCTCTGTTGCGGCCTTAGTGTTGGGAGAGTTGGTTGGCTGGATGCAGTGAGAAATAAAGGTGGCAGAGTGTGGGTCCTGAGTGCTTTAATGACCTCCATCCAGGACAATCCTAGAGTTTAAGGTCCTTCTGGGATGCAGGGGCTCTTGAAGTAAACGACTTCCTGTTCGGTGTCTGTGGTGAACTGGACCACTGCGCTGCTGCTGAAAGTGTATGAAATATTTTTGCCCCACACTGTGCATCAAAAGAGGTATTGATTCAGACATAAAACATTGTAGATGGCATTTGCTCCATGTCACTCCATTATGGCTATTTATTACTGGCATGAAACTTTATCTGCCACTCTAAATGAAAACAGTAAGCCCAGACACTGCTGCACCGTACAAAATACTCTACAGTGCATAAAGAAAACAGAGGAGAGCATAACTATTTTGGTCATTGGATTTTTTTTTACAGTGACTACATGTTATTTTTATATGGAGACTAAGCAATGCCTTCTTGATGATTCTTGTTTTTGGAAAGGCCAAACATATCATGATGTCTCAGGCAAGACCTACTGACACCACCTCAGGGCTTAATTGGTCATGGAGATACACAGGATTTCAGCTCACGGAAATATTGTATGCGTCTGTAAGTCATCCTGCGTGATGGTGGAAGATGAGTAAAGGGTTAGTCAAGGTGCTCTGCCCTCTGATCTTGAAATGCTAGGAAAAAAAGACACATACAAGAGCAAGATAGGGATAGAAGGTGGTGTAGAGTAAAAGAAGGTAGGGCCCAATATAGTAGCAAAGGGTGTTTACAGCTATAGAGAGAGGGTGGAGCTATGAAGATTAGACCTCAGATGTGGTGAGAGAGCGAGGCTGTGCAGGTTAAAGCACAACTCAGTGGTGGTGAGAGGGTGGGAATATGCAGATTAGACTGCAACTCAGCTGCAGTGTGAGGGCGGGGCTATGCAGATTTAATCAGAAATCAGTTGCTGTGAGAGGGCGGGGCTATGCAGATTAGAACAGAACCCAGCTGTGGGGAGAGGTGGGGCTTTGCAGATTAGATCAGAAGTACGCTGTGGTGAGAGTGCACGGCTGTACAGGTTAGACCAGAACTCAGCTGTGATGACGAAATCCCCAGCAGCCTTTCTGCCAGTGCATCCCATAATGCTTGGATGGGGACATTTTCCCAACCTATCTTCTCTCCTACAGAGGTCCTTCTGCAGTGCCATGGTGGACGAGCTCCGCGTGTCGCTCAAGTGTCAACGGCGGCTGAAACACAAGCCTCAGGCTCCCGTCATGGTGAAAACCGAGGAGGTCATCAACATGCACACATTCAACGACAGGAGACTGCCCGGCAAGGAAACCATGGCGTAAAGAATTGTAGTAATAAGACAACACGCCATTTTGCTTTTGTGATGGAAACTGAGGGACTGGGGGGTGGGATCATGGGGGGTAGCTGGGAGATGGGGCGAGGCTGAGTTTGGGGAAAGGAGATGGGTGAATGCCTGGAGCACAGACTGTCATCATTGTTCAAAACAATTTGCCAGAAAAGAAAAATGTTTCCTGTGGAAATATTCAAACCCGGGCAAAATCCAATGAGTTACCTCATAAATCTGACACTTGGGAGCTTGTGCAGCAAAATTCAGAAAATAAAATGTAAAAAAAAAATGATAATACTACAAAAAGACTCGGGTGGTTTGGAGTTAAGGGATGTGTATTTGCATTTCAGTTTAATGGGCATTGTCTCTGTTTAACTGTCCTTTCTTTGGAATTTCAATGTAAATCTGAGTTCTCTAGAGAACACAACTATTGCGTTTCATGAACACAATATGCATTACACACGTATACAGTATAAAACTGGGAACTAGATGGACTGCAAGGGAATATGTGGTGTTCTTGTTTTAAGTTTTCTATGACCTTATGTTTTCTAACATTTATAATTGATAGAATAAAATGTGGTACAGAAGTTTGGTTCAGAAATATTTGGGGCAAAACCCCACCAACACAAACCAAAAATGAGAAGTTGCAAGTCTTAAAGTACAATTAATCTGAAAAAGCAGAGAGGAAGTACCATCATACCGGCAATAAGTTATTAAAAGGTGTTGAGATTTTAACATATGTGATGTATGCGTAATATATAATCTGTCTTTTTTAAGTATTTGATGGTAGAGTATCAGGCTGCTGTTGGACACAGAGAGGATCGATGGGCTGCACCCAAAGACAGGCATTGAGACACATCGTCACTTGAGAAACCGCGTGGGGGGGGGGGGGGGGGGGGGGGGGGGGGGGGGGGGGGGGGGGGGGGGGGGGGGGG
>JABFDZ020000138.1:430498-450465 GCA_019775955.2 Pollimyrus isidori | reverse complement strand
TTCTATCAGCTTGAATCAGTCGGCCCATTCTCCTCTGACCTCTAGCATCAACAAAGCATTTTCGCCCACAGGACTGCTGCATACTGGATGTTTTTCCCTTTTCACACCTTTCTTTGTAAACCCTAGAAATGGTTGTGCGTGAAAATCCCAGTAACTGAGCAGATTGTGAAAAACTCAGACTAGCCCCTCTGGCACCAATCACCATGCCACACTCAAAATTGCTTAAATCACCTTTATTTCTCATTCTGAGATTAAATGCATTGGAGCAACTGCCATGTGATTGGTTGATTAGATAATCGCATTAATGAGAAATTGAACAGGTGTTCTTATAATCCTTTAGATGAGTGTACACATTACATCTCCAGGACACAACAGAGATAGTTGTGTCACTGTGGTACGTCCTGCCTCTCATGTTTCCTCCATAACGTGCTCCTGATGAGTCATGCCTGATGCTTGTTGCCCCTCATTAATCTTTGTAAAAGAGTGCCTGTCTGCCTCATAACCTTCAGTCTGGTCATTGACGGCAGTCCTCCTGTTGCCTGTGCCTTACGCTATGCTAGTCTTCCCACTTTTATGCCTCGTGGTCCTGTTTTGTTTCCTTCCTCCTGTTTGTTTTCCTCAATAAAGGCCCCCTTTAATTCACCTTACAAGAGTTAATTTCTGTCTCGTGATTCACTGGAAACAGAAACGGAATTCTGATGTAAAGGCTGAGAGACCATTTAGTAGCTACTCCAACCTAGACCCTTGAAATTCATTACTTCAAAGGAAAAACTATGTGCATAAGAATGTTTACTGAGTCACTGTATTGTGATTTTTAATTTTATTTTTCTATTAACATGAACATGAATTCTGCTGATAGACAGAAACCATAACTGGGCTTTCATTATTATGGGGCAAATTATTACCTGGAATATTACTAAATGCCCCTTCAGTTAAAAAAAAAAAAATGTTAATTGCCCATAACAAATGTTTTCTTCAGAATACAAAGAAGGGCAATGTAATTAGCCCTGAAATATGTGGGTAGAACTGAAAACTAATGCAACCACAATGTAATGTTTATTTTTAAATGTTGTTAACCTATGCACAGAACAAAACAAATATAGTCGCATACGTAAACTGAGTGGCAGGCATTAAACTAAAACATATCACAATGATACTCTATACCAATTAACAATGCATTAATAATGTGTTTGCTAACACATCAGCCAGTAAAGACAAATGCAGTTAACATTACAACTGTGAAATATATTGGACATTTTACATCAATTAGAAATAGATGTGCCTAGTCTTCATCATTGTAAGTAAATTGTTTGGCCAAGGCCATGTCTCAAATTTGCCAGTGATACATTAAGAATATGTACTTATTATACTACAAATATACTACTAATGAATTGCTAATAAAATGCAAAATAATTCACATTTCTTGGAGTACATGGGCTGTCACACAAATTTCAAAAGACGTTGCAAGCAACACAAAATACTTTATTATTATTATCCAAATGATCAACATTGGTATTTCACCATACATATTGATATATCTAATACTGGGGTTTCCCTGAAATGGTAAAAATCACTCTACAATAACACAACACACGGTCATTTTGTTAATTTCTGTATTAATGCATTTGTTCAGTTGATGTTGTGTCAATGTATTTTTCGAATACTGAGAGAATCGTTCAATTGAAAATCACCAGTGTTTTTTTTTATTACGAAACGCAACAGCTTCAAAGAGATAAGTGGAGCGACCAATATTTCTTTAGACCCCTAAAGCTAGTTTATGATTGTCGTTTCTGGTAGAAGGAATGCAACAGAACTTGTTTTGTTTTAGTAAACCGTAAAATGAGAAGACATTGCAGATATTTATTAATATTACTTATTTGATCTTTCAGTGACATAGCACAAAACATACTTAACTACAAGTTGACAGTTTGGACTGTTGTCTCAGGAGATATTGAGGCAAATTAACTTTACCTTTAGAATTTTGTGAAAAGAGAACCACTTGGGATGTTTTTTAGGATTGCTGAAGTATCTGATTATTTAGTTTCATAGTTGGCTGAACTGATGTTTCACTATGTTTTCAGTGTGTTTGCGATGACAAAATATATTAGAAATACTTCTATATGACAAATTTGTATTAAAGGAAATAAATTAATAAACCAGCAAAAAAAACCCAAAATCCAATATAGTGAAGACTTGAAATAACTAAAATAGAAATTTAGAAATTTGCCTCTTCTTCTAAAATCCACAAACAGCAAATTTCTTTTGAGTAGTAAAGGGTAACTATAATTAAATAACTGGGATGACAAATAAGACCAGAAAGACCTAAAAGTAACTAATATGGCATTAGCAGATAGAAAAATCCTGAAGACAATGTGGCTGTACATGGGCGTGATGTCATATGTACGAAGACCTCCGTTATTCTGAAGGCGATTCAAAGGCCAACGCTGAGTGGGTGTTTTCAAGGGTCCATGATGAAGTTTCACATCACCTTCAATAATAACCTTAATTTGGGGACACGACAACATCTTGAACTATTTTACATTTCTATTCATAAGACTTCATGCTGGTTACCCATCTTTTAGAATCATGACCTAAACTTCCATTTTACAGATAATACAAACTCATAAAGGAGGAAAACGCAAAATAAAGAATAATGAACTATTTACTTATATTATTGTTTTGGTAATTAAAGCATTCTTTACCTATATGTTATCATAAAATATAGCACGTAGCATATGTAGCATGATGGGATTTATATTCAAGCACCTCTTTTCATCACCTACTTTTCACCCCCTAAAAGTATTTTAGAGACACTGGAACAACCTACAGACAGGGAGATTCCTTTTTTCTAAAGTGTTTAAGGGTAGAGCAGTAGTGGACTTTTAACTGGATTCACTTAAAATCCCATATTCATTTGGAGTCTACATATGCAAAGAAAATATAGAAGGAAGAGAACCCTGCTCTTCTGTCTGCTCTGGCACTTTGAAAACCACAGCATGAAACCATACTCACGCATGCAGCTGTATCCAAAAACCAGATTCAATATTTAATCCAGGTTACATTCAGTTTGACTCTTCATTGCGTGCCGGACCTGGGAACTGAGCCCAAAACTGAGGCCACTGACCTTAAGGTTTGGGGTAACAGTACTAACTGTACTAGGTTAAAATTAAAGTAAAATTTTGCTTACTGATTAATAGATGTGTGAAAGTCTCCTTCACGGGACCTGCGGTTTTGGCCTGGCCTCCGGCTGAAAGCCCAGGCCATATCTGCAGAGGGGGAGATGATTGGCTAAACCAGTCCCATACCAGTTTAAATCTCCTGAGCTGACCGCAAAGCCTCAATTAAAAAAACAACTGCGGCTCAGCAGTCGACTTGATATTCAGCAACTGTCCAATAAATGCTCTTATTAGACCGATCCATTTGCCTTAGTCTGTCATTCGCCTTTTACTGTTTATGGGTGTTTCCGACTTGGACGGAGAATAAAGCAAAACTAATGTGTTAATGGCCTCCACTCTGTTCAGAGGAGAGTGCAACCTTGAGATGAAAACTGCAAGATTTATTCCGCCTTTGCTAAGTGCCTGTCAATTCATTCTCCTACAGACCATTTGCTTCTGGCATCCAAAGACAATGTCGTGCTTGGAGGGGAGTGGCTTAAGGGTGATGTCTGAACAGCGGTCTTTGGAAAACCAAAAGCATTTATTGTCATTGTGCAGACAGAAAGTACCAAGAGAATCAATCTTTGCCTGTCCCATCTTGAGACAGATATACACAAGAGGGTGAAGCCGGGGGTCACAGCACATGGTCAGCTATTTTTCCAGCACTCATTGGAGCAGTGTTTGGAATTAAGGACCTTGTGCAAAAGCTCAGCAGTGATCTGATGACTCTACCGTCCAGGATTCAAACCTCCAACATTTTAGACGCTGGCACCTGACCTTCAGAGCCACACAGCACCGTGTACTCAAGCATGGGTGGAATTTAAATGAATATTTAGCAAATTAATATAAAAAATGAACTAGTAATATGCAATACTCAGATTTCTCCTTGCTTTAGTCTTGTCAAATAATTGCATATAAATTGTTATCATTTTATTTCCTTGCTTTTAATGGATCTGTCAAGCAAGTGTTTACTTTGAATTGAAATGGAAGATTAATGTAATCAGTCTTGTAACAAACCTTACCACTTCATTTCTTATAGTTTATTTCCAGGGTGTGGGGGAGTGTCCCTACATTAGACACCTAATATAATATCAGCTACCAAACTGAGACAAAACAGCCCAACCCATCACCCGAGGAAAATTACTTTCCATTTCCTCCCTAGAAAAACATGTAAATATTCAGGCAGTTTAACCACAGCAGCTTCCCACTGCAGCAGGTCGACGCCTCTATCTCTACACTTATCTGGCCACAGTAACACAAGTTCCACTGGGCTCCGTGGGCCCCGCCCTTCCACAAAGCTAATCGCCAGCCCCTCCCATCTTGCTGCCTGCTATCCTCACCTCTTCTTAGTCTTTTTGACGGCATGTTGCTGGGGACTGTTACAGATGGACAGGCGCGTTGTGCTTCCTTGATCTCACCAAACTCAGTCTCATCAGCGGCAGTAGGGCTGGGTCTGCCTCTCAGTAACCTGTTAGTCGCAGGAAACCACACAGTCTGCTATGTGGTTTTTAAAGAAAAAAAAAAGAAAAATGCTGCATATTAAGGATTGCTTCAGCATGACAGGAAAGTACGCTTTGCATGGTACATTATGTAATAAGTGACCGTTTATATTGCACATGGTGTAAATGACTAATTATTGCACAGGGAACCCATCCCATTAAAAGTATGCTTAACATACGAAATGTCTGAATGCATTTGCCATCTTCAGCCCTTTGGAAGTTAGAGAGGACATGTTTGTGTGTGAAACACTGCATAGGAAAACTTACTTGTCTTTGGAAGGGCTCTTCAGTACTTCGGACAAGATAACCTGTCAGATTTCAGGTAACAATGTCTCTTTTTGTCTTAATACTTGTGGACTGTCAAGTTAACTTTTGCTTATATGCCATAATATTGATGTACTCATTAGCCCAAGTTTAGAAACTACAAATAGTCAAAAAAAGAATCTAATATTGACAGTATTTGCATGCATGCATCTTTCTGCACAAAATACAGCTCTGGATTAAGAGACCACTCTATATTTTTTAAAAATCTGCATTTTTAAGTCCTCGTTTAATCATGGTTCTACTGGCAAAAAGCTAATCGAAGCAGCAGGTTACTTGCAGGTTCAAAATTTCTCAAACAGCAGCACACAAGAAGAAGGTGAAGCAGGAGACACTGGGAATGACCAGAAACCAGCCAGGTAAAGGGCGGAAGTGACTTTTTAATGGCAGAGATAACCGTTAACTTATCCGACACTGTTTCCTGAATTATACAATGAGATCAAATTTTCCAGCACCCGCCGCGAGCCATCCCACCACCCCAACCAAGGCCCAGTATCCCTTACGTTTTAAGACAGGTGTACAAGAAATCCAAAATAACCCTGTGTCATTTACATTTTATTTTCATTACACATTTTCTTTCAATTTCTCGTGTTCACTCATGTGGCTCTCAGACTGTGACATTCACTAATGACTTATTATACAGATTTGTTGCAGACTTTGTATCCTTGTTTAAGTTGTCACAGAAGGTGAAAGTAACGTTGTTCTTGGTACACAGCATTGCCATTTTAACCTCCGCATTTATGACCTGGTTAATGTTGTAAATAACCGGCAGACTGCTGCAGGTGGCAGTTCTCGCGAGGCTACTGACAGTTCAGTTTGGAGAGGAAGAGTAGGGCTGCAGCTATCGATTATTTTAGTAATCGAGTATTCTATCGAATATCCCATCAAGTAATCGGATAAGAAATATTTTTGTTTTATTAAAAAGCAATAGTAACTATTCAAAGTAGAAAAAATAGACAGGTCTCTTAAAATGAACAACTCATGGGTTTCTTTTTTAGGAACATTTTTAATTATTTAACTCCATACAACAATTGACAAAAGAACTAAACTCTTAGTGCATGTACGTACATATTTAAGAAACACTTTCTGAAATATATTGTTTTCACGGTTGTTGTATTATCGGTGTTTTTGTTGAGGAAAAATTGCGGCTGCTTGGGCTGAATCTTGGTATACTTTTTTATTCACACATATGTACATAAATATGTTTCTGAAATGTGAAACACTCGCGCTTACCTTGTACTGGTTTTGGTCTCTGAAATGGATGCATAGACTGGGTGCTTTCTGTTGAGATGTTGAATCGTTGACGTTGTGCTATTGTGGTAAGTTAATTCTTTTTTTACAATGGACAGTATTTTCGCTTTTCTTCTGTTTGAAATGGTCCCAAATTTTAGATATTTTTTGTCTTTTTCTCCGAATTTCCTCGCTATTTTCCCTGTCTTCTACCAACAAGCCAACGAATAAAACCTGCAACACATAACAGCATAAGGACACTGTGCGACAGTAATAATTCATCACGTGAAACACGCTGATCACTAAGCGGTACACAGTCGTGCGGATTACAGGAAACGATTTTTTTGTAATTGATTTATTCGAATTACTCGATGAATTGTTGCAGCCTTAGGGCAGAAGAATTTTTTTTAATGATAATACGGGAAAAAACTAATACGGGAAGACTTCGGGAATGAGGGTAAAATATGGTAGTTTCCCGGCCAAAACCGGAGACTTGACAGCTATGAACTGTATATGTGGTCCAGAATTGTTTTGAAAGTGAACCCTAATTTAGAACAGCACTCCAAGAAGTTTCAAGAAAATCTCTGCGAGACTTTTTGAGATGTACTGCAAACAGGTAATAGGCAAATAAACACAGAGTCAGTGTTGCCAACTACGTTCAATGGAAAGTAGCTAAAGTCTGCTTGGAAAGTCGCCAAATGTCACTAGATGACGTCATGCGCATATTTGCATGTTGATGACGTAATTACGTCGTATTTTCATTATGCGTGTTTTCCCTAATCCTTCCTCACGTGTCCAATATAAAACTGTTATCAATTACGTTTTATATTTTCTGTCAGACAACACAACAGAACTTATTAACCAGCAGTTACATTCTAACTGAGAATACTGTACTGTACATCCTAACACTGCACAGGAATATGCTTCTCCTTTCAGCCGGAGCTAGCGCTCACTGATCAGAGCAGACACAGGGAGATGAGTAACTGTACCGGGAAAGCAAGACCTCACGCTTACAGGACAGTACTAGCGACATTTGGAAAGTTGCTAAGGTTTGTAAAAAGTCGCTAGATTTGTCGCTAGGCGCTTTTTTGAAAAAAAGTCGTCAAGGGGGTCTGAAAAGTCGCTAAATCTAGTGACAAAGTCGCTAAGTTGGCAACACTGCACAGAATTCTTGGTGGAGGAGATACTGGATGAAAATTGTCACGTGACCTTCAGCGAACAGAGCAGGCCACCTCTCTGTGAAGTGCTGCACAGCACCATACTCACACCAGTTCCTGCTCTCCCGCACTCATTCCCTTTTTGTGTTGTGTCCATGAATATTTACGGTTAATTTAAATAAAATTCACATTACAATCTACTCTGATAAAATCAAAATAACTGATAAAAACTGCTGGCAAACAGAACCACAACTATTCTATTTATGAATGTAATAACAGGGAGAGAAAAATAATTTATACATGAATTTATTTCTTAAAAAACATACATATAAACATTTTTTGTATTAAATGTAGTGCTAATCTATCTGAAAATTTGTACACTTGGCCATTACACCTTTTATGGCATCCCATTCTAAATCAGGCGTCAATAAGGAGCTGGTCCTGCCTTTGCATTTTGTACCATTGATGTTGTTTATGCTTTGGGGTACAAAGCTGTATCAGCTGAACATTTTTTCTGACAGTTTATCCACTTTGAGTGTATCCACTCAAAAAAGCAACACAATAAAATAAATAATAATAATGAACTATTTAACATGATGACATGGTGGTGCAGTGGTTAGCACTGTTGCCTCACACGTCTGGGGCCTGGGCCTGGGTTACATGTGTGTGGAGTTTGTATGTTCCCCTTGTGTCATTGTGGGGTTTCCTCCAGGCATTCCCTCCAGAGTCTAAAGACATGATGGGGCTAATTGGAGTAACTAAATTACCCATAAGTGTGCATGTGTGAGTGGTTGGTGTGTGAATGTGCCCTGCGATGAGCTGGCCGCCCATCCAGGGTTGTTCCCCGCCTCGTGCCCCTTGCTCCCGGGATAGGCTCCGGACCCCTCTGCGACCCAGTATGGATAAGCGTGTTGGAAAATGGATGGATTGTATTGTCTTTGCCAGGAGTGGTGTTCTTGAAGTGCCTGAAGTCAGCAATATATCTAAACTGATCTAAATTTAATTGATCCAAATCTGTGACACATCAAAAGGATTATCTGCAGCAGTAATAGTAGAAATGCAGCCAGAAGAAATCTCTACATTCTAAGTTCAGGTACATTCAGATTGAGGTTTTATGTCACAAACACAGCTTTATTCTTGTCACTTGTCCAAGGAGTTTTTTTGTACACGCTGCATCTTACTCACCAATAAGACATACATGTAGGCTAGAACAAACCTGGGCTCAGAACTGAAGGTCAGCTCGTGCCCCTGCAGCAGTTTTTAGGGTTGAACCTTGCTTAAGGGGCTAACCATGATATGATCACTCTGCCAGCCTCGGGATTCAAGCCAATAACATTCCAGTCCGGGGCACAGAACCATGCACCACCCCCATTTGCACGAGACCTAGTTATATTGCCAATCCTAATTCTTTGCTCTTGATCCTGATTTTTATTGCGGCTAAAGCTGAGATGGAACATGATGCCAAATGGAAGAGAGAATATAGAAAATAATGTAAAAATTATAGTTTCAGCAGTAGGCTAACAAAAAAAATGTGTTATCAGTGCTGTGATCACCCAGCGGGATTCACATGCGCAACAAGGTGAAGGAAAATATCTGCAGTTTGTGACGTGGAGCAAAGTGCAAAGTGCAAATGTACACAGTTAGGAATAAGGATTTTTTTAAAATGCTTTTTCTGAAAGAAAAAACGGCATTAAGATCATGAATGAATTGAATCACATGGAGAGACAGACAGTGCAGAATGAACTGAGTAAATGTTATGGCACTTGAAAGGTTGACCCATTTTCCTGATGCGCTGGTGGGACATACCGAGTAGTTTGGCGCCCACGTCTCGCCCGGATCTCATTCACCCTGCTACCCAACCAGGGTGATCAGAACCAGCGCAGGCAACTGACAGATGGCAAAGGTCTGATCCCTGGACAGGGAGAATTCGCCGGAGCGTGGTTACCTAGCTGACCGATCACCGTCGCTGAGCCTCAGCTCGAAGCGGGGGTCCGAGAAGCAGGATGGCAGGGGTGCGGCTGCTGCCTCGTGCCAGGGAATGTGGGAGTCCTGGCTCACCTTCCATCCAGGCCCCTTCTGCTAGGCGCTTAATTAATAGGACAGAGTCTAAGCCCTTCGGGAAGCGGTTTCCGCCTTAGTTTCCTGATGTCCTGTCATCATTCACTAAAGTTTTTACCCTCAGCCGAATACGAGCAGACGGGGAGGAGCAAAAGGCTTGAAGTCAGAAATGTAGCTACAGAGATGGTGAGCCACAATAAACTGATGTCTTGAAAGGGGAAAGTGTGCGCAGAAAATGAACTGGAGCAAAACAAACCATTAAGGTTGTGTCAGGTGGGAAGATAGGAGTGAGGCAAAATGAAGACAGGAAAATGACATTTCAGCTGTCCTGTATGCTTGGGGAGATACCATTTTATTAAAGTGTGATGGAGCGGACACATTTTCAAATGAGTCCCTCCCCCTGCAGACATTTTTTACGTTACTTCATGGGGGCGTGGTGGAGCTGTCTGAGAACTCACTTATTCAGTAATATTCAATGCCGGATATTACAATTTCATTATTAAAATGAGACAAAAAACCTCTGGAATAGCTTTGCATTCGGAATCAAAATGAAATTCGCCGGCTCTTTAAAAAATATAAATTGTATCAGTTGTTAGATATAGTTCAATTCAGATAAAGGAGTATTGAGAGCATGAAAAGTTCTCTTGTTACAGTGATGAACATAACAAAATGATGCAGGGAAGGAAATGGCTGGGGTTCAAGGTCCTGATCTGGAACACTAGACATGGAACAAAACAGAACATAATCCAGGGGAATTAATGAATTAATTAATGACTTTATTGTCATTGCACATGGCACAATGAAAGGGGAACAAGGCATAGGGGAAATTTATTGTTACAGCAGGTTCCACTCATCAGACATTCCCTCCCAAGACGGCTGCAACAGCTTCTGCTCCTCCCATAGACTGACTACCACATGAAGAGCAATATATCTATTATGTCCCAAAATCTCAGATGCACATCATTGGCTACATGTTAGTGTGTCTGGCTTGATGCATAATACCTAGGTAGCTAAAAAATGTACATGCTTTTCATGTGTATAACAGCATATTTGTCAAATCCACTCAAATATGCACACGCATCCTGAGCCACACAGAATGGGCTGGAAAAGAAAAAGGAAAATTTATGCACTGAAAGATGACACAAGGCAAGGGCACCATCAGGGATTTCAGCTAGGTTCCTCAGTAATCAAAAACGCTGTTGTTGTTCTTTTCAGTTCTTATGGGGTCCACAGTAATATCTTGCTGTTGACACACTAAGGTTAACATCCAGACGTTCTTCGTGGCCACAGAAAGCTCTCGGAAATCATCACAGCACCCCGCTTTTGTCCAGGCCTTCACTGGACTTCTTGTAATTGTATGGTGGTTCTTATCATTTTTGACACTCTTCCCAAAGATTCCTTCCAGCCTCCCTTCCCTCTGAATATTAATTTACATTTTATTGCATTTTTTGGGTGTTATAAAGCAGATGTGCAAGTTAAAGAGCATGTTCCACTTGGGTATAATAATGCTTAATTCATGATGGCCAAAGTACACCAAGGAGCAGTCTTAAACAATGTGGAGATTTAATAAATAGCCCTTTCTAATTAGAAGATTAGACATTTCAGTAATATGCTAATTTGCTGGCAATTTTAGCTACATGTGTCAATTATTTCCTTTTGTAGAATGATAATGCTAATGAACCATTTATGGGCTTGAGTATTTGAGTGTGCGTTGCACCAGCCGAAATACCGTGGTTACTTTGGAACAGCATTCTGAAGCTGTATGGGTCACAGGGGAGTAACTGACAGTGTCTAGCAGTTTATAATAGTGATCAGTATGATCAGTCGGCTAGAGGTACTGGTGGCCAATATCAGCAGTGCTTAGAGCATCTCTGTGACCTGAACAACAGTATGAAAAAGATGAGCTAGACATGTATAAAGGTGGTGTCTCAATAGAGTATTTTTATTGGAAAAAGCCAGGAGCAGATACTCCATTGCGATGATCAGCACAGCCTAGGTTTTATGTATTCATTAGCTTATACAATCCAGAGAATATCAAGCTCTTTATGAAAACTATCTGACAGCGTATGTAGGCACAAGTTAATGCATTACTTGTTCGGTTCAAGCTCCAGGAAACAGTGTTTGTATCTCTCCAGATGTGTATTATTTTGCAGTTCGAGCCATTTTATTATGCGGCAGAGAGTGCCTTCTTAATGGAAAAACCATTAGGGTAAATATTATGCAAATGAAACAGCCTGTCTCCTTCTGCTTTGTTTGAAGCCTAAGGGTTAGATAACGAGGTTTTATATTTTCCTGGAATGAGAATTAGCTTTCAAAAGCTTCGAGATAAAGGGGACCGACCAAAAGTTTAAATCATTTCCTCTTCAGCCTTACTATTGGACTCCACTTATGTGGTTCCTTGCTGTCGTACACTCAAAAATTGGAAATAAAAGCATATATTTTTTATAGAAGAAGAAAAGAACAAGATTGTGGGTTACTGACTCCTACATCGTTCTGATTGATGCATGAAATGCAGGGTCAAATACTTTTGCACAAAATCATTCATCACACTCATTACTCCATGACAAAGGTCGCTGTTTACTCCTATTTTTGCTTATATTTATTGCCTGTTCATGGGAGACACGCAGGCATGTTTCAGTTTTAGGTTTCATTCCAGAAGTTGTTTTCTTTCTATGCTTTATAGTATGCTTTTAATTGGTTTGAATCTGTATATTGTGTGCACAATATCTTTTCAGCAAATGCAGAAATTACTTTCTTGTTATCAATAAATTAAAAAGAATGAATTTCTCTGGGTAGAACATCAGTCCATTTTTTGAAAAACTATTTCCTTATTCATTATTAGATTTTTATATGTACACCACAGAAGCTGAATTTGTTTGGATTAAACAGTTTCCATCACTCTTAAAGGACGTCAGGGTCTGAATGTGTGTGTAATAATTCTTGGCATTGATTTCTGAGGCAGCGTTGAATCGAGCTTAATGTTTTTGAGGGAATAACAATTAATTTTCAGAGGACCAAGTCTCTCTAAGCTAAGGAAAACATCTCTGAATCCATAAACTGTAACCTACATTTTACACTCATCATAATCCCATTAACAGCTGTGTATTTATAGTATGTCTGAACAACAGAATAAATCGCACTGCTGTCCTTGTTTTTTCACTGCAGATACATGGAGTCAGACAGGCTTGATGTATCAGGGCAGAATAAATGCAAGGAATTAGATTTTATCTGAAGGGACCAGAGCATGAAGTATAAAATATATTAATAGGATCCTTCAAGTATTGATTTAAAAATATGTATTTTTCTCATCTTGTGTATCAGTACAAACTATTTACAGGTTTAGGACTGACACATGACATGGATAATATTTAGTATAGTTTACCTCATATTTGTTTTATATGAGGATATAGGCTCACTGGCCACTTTATTAGGTACACCTGTTCAGCTGCTTGTTGAAGCAAATATCTTATCAGCAAATCATATGCCAGGAGCATAATGTTTAAAACTATGCAAATGTAGGTCAGGAGCTTTTGTTGTTGTTCACATGAAACACCAAAATGGGAAAGATGTGATTTAAGTGACTGTGAACATGGCATGGTTTTGGTGCCAGATGAGCTAGTATGAATATTTCAGAAACTGCTGATCTACTGGGATTTTCACACACAACCATCTCTTGGGGTTACAGAGAATGGGTGAAAAAAGAAAAACCATCCTGTGAGCGACAGTTCTGTGGCAGCAGGGAAGGGGGAAATGATTTGTTGTCATTATTGACACACCATAATACACAGTGCACAACAACAAAATGGATCCTGTGAATTTAATCCATATGTCACATCATGACAGAGCAGAGGGCAGCTAATTGAACATCCAGGACACAGTATTTGGGGGCGGTACCTTGCTTAGGGTGCCTCAGTGGCACTTTGCTGGTCAGGGATTCAAACCAGAAATCTTTTGATTACAAGTGCATATTCTCAACCAGTAGGCCACCCTGTTGAAGGCAGAGGGCTGAGTATAGTATAGCCAGACTGGATAAAACTAATTGAAAGGCAACAGTAACTCAACCACTCGTTACAACCAAGGTATGCAGAAGAGCATCTCCGAATGCAGCATCAATACCATGATGTGGATGGGCTACCAGCCGAGAGCAGGAAACTGAGGCTACAGTGGGCACAGCCTCACCAAAACTGGATAAAGGATGATTGGAAAAATGTTGCCTGGTCAGATAAGTCTGCTGTGATTTTGAGACGGTAGGTGCAGAATTTGGAGTAAACAACATGAAAGCATGGATCCATCATACCTTGCATCAACAATTCAGACTAGTGATGGTGTAGTGGTGCAGGGGATATTTACTTGGCACAATCTGCACCCCTTAATGCTGGGGTTGGGTGATGTGCAACTAACTGGCATATGACAATGTCTACAGTGAAACGTCAGGATGGACAATAAGATAAGGGGTTGAGGCTGGGTCGTCTTGTAAAGCTCCTGTAAATTTGTGTATAGTTTCTTTTACACGTTTTAAGTTTTGCTCTTAATTTCTTTCTATTTTGACTTATTTGCACATTTGAGCCCATTCACAGTCCACATTCCCCTACTCACTTATTCTTTCCTCCATATAACTTGCCATGAGCCCCAGTTAGCATACTCCTGCTTTTTTGAGTGCCTAAGTGAATTCAGTTATGCAATCAAAATAGCAAGTTTACGTACTGAAGTAGGCTATTTGAGGCTCACAGCTATGCTCACTAGTCATAGTGATGTAGTAATGGCAACAGCAGACTTGGTCGCTAAAAAAAGTACCGCTTCATTTAGCCTTTTTTAGCACAGTAAAACTAACTGAAGTCTTCTGAATGTGAAATGGAAATCCTGAGTTTCATCATATACAGTGTTCTGTTTTGTTTTTTATGAATAAGGGTATGATTGGGAACAACTTCATTCTTTTATTTTATTTGACTTTTTGTTTTTATCTATTTTTAAACCAATCATAAATAGTACTTATTTTGAGCTGCTGAAGTCAGACTAGGTAGACTAAACTTTGGCCGCTCAAATGCAATGCTGAGAATTAGGATTAATACAGGCACTGCAGTAAAAATCAGTAATTTATTACGTATTTCTTAAAGAAATATTCTCTGTTAAATGTGCAGGGTGAGAAACAGGAAAAGAGAGTTAATAACAAATAATAATTAGCAATTATTTGCTTAAGACAGATTTAGCAGAGAATGAGAGAGTTTGCTTTGTAGGTAAATTTTAATCCTCAGTTTTGCCATACAAATAGATTCTCCCTGATTTAACAGAGCAGGTGCAAAGCAGGTACACATAAAAATAATTTTTATGTGTGCCTAGCAGAAACACTGGGATTATCAATGTGAAGAGAATCACTGTGCTACCTCAACATTGCAATGTCTGGCAGCCATGAACAATGGACGATGGCATCATCCATCAGCCAGACCCTACTTTGTTCCATTTGAGCATCGTTTAAATGCCACAGCCTACCTGAGTATTGTTGCTTACCATATCCATCCCGTTATGACTACAGTGTACCCAGTTTCTAATGGCTACTTTCAGCAGTATAACTTCCCGTGTCAAAGCTCAGTCATCTCAGACTGGTTTCTTGAACATGGCGATGACTTCACTGCGCTGAAATGGCTTCCACAGTCACCGGATTGTAATCCAATTGAGCTGCTATGGGTTGTGGTGGAACGGGAGATTTGCACCATGAAGGTGCAGGTGACAGATTTGCGGTGCCTGCCTGATACCATCATGTCAACATGGACCAAAGTCTCTGAGGAGTATTTCAAACACCTTGTAGAATCTATGCCATGAGAAAAGGGGGTCCAACACATTAATAGCAAGGTGTCAGTGAATGTTTATTACCTGTAAAAGTGTGGAGCTAAGGGTACATTGGTCTGTAGAGAGATGTGAAAGCTTTATGCCTAATGATAAGCTTAATAACACACAAATATAGAGGTGGATTTATGTTCACGCATTAATAGCAGCATCATAAGCATTTATCCTTCTAATATTACATAAATTTCTCAAACTTTGAACACTTTGGTATCATTCTCTCTTCCTCGGTCACTTTGCTTGAGGCTGTAAAGCATTCCTTGCTTTTTCCCTTGATGAGTATTAATACCACTCTTTCAAAGTAAGACTAAGGTATTAATGAATTTCACTAGAATAAGCATGCTGTCCTTTAATATCATACACTTTTCTGTTAATATTACACATCAGCAAGAAAAAATAACCCTCCTTGTTGAAGTTATTAATTAAAGCCTAAACAGTAATTGTGTCTAGCAACATTTTTCAGCTCTGTCAAAACAATCCTGAAAAGTGGGACCTGTCATGCCTTAATGTTTAGGAATAATGGAGAAAACATGTATGTAATGAACTTTGTAACCAATCAGTTCCTGAGCGTGCTTCTGTAAAATTGCCTATTCACTATGATCCCCTGAGTGGGACTGTATGGGATGAACTACAGGAGTGTCGTAAATGGGGTGGAAACTGTAATGATCTAGGGCTTGAGGGTGAAAGCCCAGGACTCTTAGGTTGACCCCATTAAACCACACCTTCGTATGCTCTGGTGACCAATCACAGAAACCTCAGGCGTGTCCATGCAGAGTAGCATCATGCTGCACTTTTGGACAAGGCAGAGACAAGTAACCAAATTGTGAAAGATCAAACAAACAGTGAAAAAGGTGCTGGAGCATGAAAGAAGGACAGGCTATTCATGAGTCTGCTTTTGCACAACTGACACATAGAATTGCACATGGGCATAACTCACCATCTGCTGGCACACGAAGACAGCCCTGCCATTAAATATGAAAGGCTGTACATCCTCTTGCCTGATTGGTGTGTGCAGCGCTTAGCTAGAATGAAAGCAGTGACCTAAAAAAGTGACACTTTTCCTTTCCAGTCTATTACCATTTCACCCATCTTTTCATTACCACCTGACACAACATACACATTAATCATGTTCCTTGCTAATTCATCTTTTATAGATTGTATTGACAATGTACCCAACACCTTCTTTGGTGTGTCACTCCAGTGCTGTAGAGACAAGGGATTATTCAAGGCAAGCAGATAGGAGGTGTAATGGCAGTAATTTGGAAAATAGTGGGAAAACATTTTAAAACCTTCGAAGCACTTCTTTACACAGTGTGCAGTTAGAGTGTGGAATAGTCTTCCTTTAGTGTAGTGCAACCTAAAACCCTTAAAGTCCCCTTAAATCAGACATAGATAAGATTTTAACAACTCTGAGCTATTAGTTAAGTTCTCCCCAAACGAGCTTGATGGGCCGAATGGCCTCCTCTCGTTTGTATAGTTCTAGGTCAGTATTTGATCCTCCATGTTGCCATATAGATATTTAGGATAGAGTCTGAAGAGCATGATCATCCTAGGATTTTAGGTCTCCTGAATTTATTTCTTCAGTATGGATCGTAATTCATTGGATAAATGCAGAATATGACAAGTTAAATAAAACTAAAAAGAGTTCAACTCAAACAGAGGACTGAACTCAAGGGTAATCTGATAGTTTGAGTCTATGCTCTTATGGTGTGTTGGGTCAGCTGATCTAGATGAGTCCTTTGTGGTGTATATATCAGACAACGTAGATCTGTTAAAAAAAAAAAGTCCCTCAGATGCACTACGTTTGATACTTTCACCTACCTACTCGTGGCGCCGTCGTTCTGGAGCCAGAGTGGTGCAGCGCTCCCTACACTTTCGAGGACTTAGCGAAATGGCAGCCATTTTCATTGAGGAAAACAGCTGTCTGATCTGATTATCCATCCCTTTGATCTTCAACGCCTTCAAGCCTTTGAAAGACGGATGGCTGCTTGAAGAAACACAGAACAAAGGGGTGGTGAGGAGGGGGTCCTTCTGATCCATACAGAGCGCTAAGGCTATGGCTGTAAAAGGAGCAAAAAAATAAAAAGTGAAAGTAGGTGTTCAGAAAGAATAGGAAGCAGGAAGGCTGACTCACAATGCAAAGTTAAACTTCGAATTAGGGGAACTGTGACGGAACTTTGACTTTTTGGAAAATCCATTGTGGAATCCATAAACTATTTTTATGTATCCTACTATTTTTCCTAGCGACTGCCCCTCCTGGAGTTTCAAAAGCCCAGAGTCACTAGACGCTCCAACTATATCAGGATGTATTGAGCATTAAACTTGTGGATCTCCATCATACTTACCCTCTGGAGTCTGAGGCCGGTCAGTCTCTTTTGAGGTAGTCTGACATGCCTTGGCATTTTTATATATTTCACCCATATAAAAAACATTTATACCAGAGTGCAACATGAGCTTTGATTAATCTCTGCACAAACTCAGCACGGATAATATGAAACCATTAAGCAGGTACCTTAAAGTGCCTTTAACTGAATTTGTGAACAATGCAGCCATTATTCTGACCTGTGCAGACTATATGTGTGCCCAGACATCTATTTTCCAGTTATGGCCAACACTCATGTCTCTCCAGTTCACATATATGCCAAATTATAATTAGGCACAACACCCTGATTTGAGCAGGATGCACTGAGGGCCATGGATGTGCATTGCAATACAGCCCCTGTCAATTCCTACTCCTCTTTTTCTTTTGCCTCCAGAAGACGGTTGGAAACATTCTGAGGTGAAGAGCACGTCCCTAGGTGGTCTTTGTACAGCAGTATCCCGGTACAGTCTATTTTTGGCATGAGTCGAACCAATGACCGTCTTGCTAATGTCACACACCTAGATAGCTCCACAAACGCTCTCATTGCAGAGAACCTCATTTTTTTTTCTATACAGCAACCATCTGAGCGTTTACAAGCACACATTCAAGAAGAGTGCATGCTGAGCTTTCGCCAGGTGTTTGCTCCTGACTTGGGGCCTCCACTGTTCCAGGCCATTGCAGATTCCTGGCAATTCTTGTAAGCTCAGGAGGTAGCTGACAATCTCAGAGTCTGCTGCATTATCTTCAGAGGCCATTTCAGCAGCAAGTGCAGCACAGATGCTTACTGTGTCCCTTTACTGCTACCTCACCGCTTGCTTTCAGCTTCATGATGCTCCCTGGGTGTCCGGCAGCAAGGATCACAAGATTCTTTCAAACAGCCAATCATGTGTGGACAGAATTCTGACAAAACACCTCAATCACTGCCGTGCCCCTGGGCAGAGGGAATTACAGGAGGCCTGTAAACACTCGTAAAATGGAAGCTCAACTGCGTGTAAAGGCAGTCAGATCTGGTTGGATGCAGCCAGAGACACAGCAATGCAGTGGAAGCAATACAGATCTTAAAAATGCAGTAAAATGCAGTCATAGTCAACACAAGTAATTCACTCAAAAACATGACAGATGCAATATTGGTAAAATGATTAATTGTTTAATATGCTGTCGAAATCGGTTAAAGGATGCATAATACAATCCCCATCCTAGGCATTTTTCTAGAAACAGCTGAGCTTGTGGAAGGTGGGGTTGTGCGGCTTTGTGAGTTTGGAAGTGCGTGTTTGAAAAGTATTAACCCAGAACTCAATGGAACACAGCTGGACAATTTCTAGGAAATATGTGCTAAGAAGATTAAATGTCTGTGACCTCCACTGAACATGCAACCAATATCTTGAAGAAGAACTCAGTTTGAACACAGATGTTTGTACCAATAAAACCTTTGAGATGTAGCATCAAAATTTGCAAGATGAGTAATGTAAATTTATATAACATAATACCACTGAGACATAAACAATGTACGAAATATTCTAGCAAAGTGTAAAATTTACCACAATTCCAGGTAACTCTGAGTTCTACAATCTGATTAGTTGCCGTGGTTACCAGTTTCACTGCCTCTTGCACTGTATGTGCACTGGCATGAAATGACTTGAAGACTGCACCTCCCCTCCATTTTTCTTATGAAAAAGTCTGTATGTGTTAAAAAAGAACTAACATTCCGGCTTTCCACATAAAGACAGGTTCAAGGTGAAATTGAAATAGTTGAATATGTGAAAAGTTCTTTGAGTACTTTTGGCCAACTATTTCACCACTGTTCATCAGAATGGCAACACTCTTCACACATCCCACCACATCCCAGTACAGCTATTATCTCAGTACGGCTTAAGATGAACAAAGACCCAACTATATGCATTTCGTTGATCACTAAACATTAGTATAGTATAGATCTCTCTGTTACTACTACTGCAGAAATACACTCACCTAAAGGATTATTAATAACACCATACTAATACAGTGTTCGACCCCCCTTCGCCTTCAGAACTGCCTTAATTCTATGTGGCATTAATTTAACAAGGTGCTGAAAGTATTCTTTAGAAATGTTGGCTCATATACTGATAGGATAGCATCTTGCAGTTGATGGACATTTATGGGATGCACATCCAGGGCATGAAGCTCCCATTCCACCACATCCCAAAGATGCTTTATTGGGTTGAGATCTGGTGACCGTGGGGGCCATTTTAGTACAGTGAACTCATTGTCATGTTCAAGAAACAAATTTGAAATGATTCGAGCTTTGTGACATGGTGCATTATCCTGCTGGAAGTAGTCATCAGAGGATGGGTACATGGTGGTCATAAAG
>JABFDZ020000138.1:403953-420884 GCA_019775955.2 Pollimyrus isidori | reverse complement strand
GGCAAGTGTTCATGCTATAGCAGTAAGACTCGGTATTCAACCTCAGGCCTCATCAACCAACACCTGCAGACCAATATCTAGACCCGCACTCGTCTTTCATCCCTCGTTCTCTCCCACTGACTTCAATGCATTTTAGTCAAAGTATTCCTACTCGGCCACTGTTCATGCCACAGTCACATGACTTGGTATTTGATCTCAGGCCTAAGCACCCAACATCCCATGACCACCATCTTGACCCGCACTCGTCTTTCATCCCTTGTTCAATCCCATTGACTTCAATGCATTTTTGTGAAAACTTTCCAAATCGGCAAGCATTCATAATCGGTGCGCCAGCTCCTCAAAAAAAAAAAACAGAATAGGCCCATCTCAAAATTTCTTCAGGAATTTTCTTCTAGTTATTATTATTATTGCTGTTGTGATTGTTATGTCCATGCTGTTGATGCCTGCTCCTGGCAGCCATGGAGGTGGCATTCATCCAGAAATTTCAATCTTCGGTCCAGGTATTCAGACATGTTGTTTGTTATGAAAATAAAGGCATTTTATTAGTTGTTCTGCATTATGGTCAGGCTGAGCAAGACAGCTTCAGTTTCATGCACATGAGTTGACCCATCCGTCCATTTTCGAAGTCCTACTCGGGGTCACAAGGGGGTACAGAGCCTATTCTGCAGGTCACAAACACAAGGCAGGGAACACCCCAGGATGGGGGGGGCAAGCCGTCACAGGACACACCCACAACTATGGGCAATTTGGTAACCCTGATTAGCCTCAGCACTTTTTGGACAGCAGGGGGGAGCCCAGAGTACCCAGAAGAAACCCCACAACAACACAGGGAGAACAACCTCTGAGGGAGACTCAAATCCAGATCCCGGCTGACAGTGCTAGATAGAATTGAATATGAATCTTTAAAATGTTACCATTCTTACCCAATGTTAATATTACCATTAAATAAATGAGCAGCAAAAAATAATGTGAACATTGTCATGAGACCATGTCAGGGACCGGGATGGAAGGCACGAGGAACACAGGCAAATAAAAAAAAAATCCTCATTTTAATTCACAAAAAAACAATTTAACAAAAGAGTAAACTTGGGCCCACAAAAGTAAACTAATCAAAACCCACAGCTAGCCATATAACTTAACCAAACAAACTGACCTTGTCCTAGACTAGACACCATGAGGGCTATATATACACAGTACACTGGTTTGCCAAACCACGAGACACAAAAGGGGAAAACCAATAAGAAATACCACATATACATCAATACATATACAACAAAAAAGTCAGTTACTATTTCAAAACAAATACAATAAATTAATTTATGTTAACCCAAAAAAATTTACTTAAACAATAAAAAGAGACTAAATGCAACTATTCCACCCCCACTGCAAACAACCAGTTGGACTTGTCCAATTTCCCACCTTTAGCCCAGCTTCCATATTGGCCACCTCTTTTGCCGGGAGCAATCCACCCCTGCACTTCACACACGGTAAGAGAAAACAAACTCAGTAAATCCTCACCTTATTCCAGTTAGCCAAATGTGCGCGCCTCATCTAGCAAACTGGCTAAATGAGACAAAATAAATATGTAAACAAAATGTTAAATTAGTAATATATTGCAAAGTAAACTAAAACTCAAACATAAAGCAAAAAAACATCAATGATTCTTCCCTTTAAGTTAACTGTGTGGCTGTGGGGGCAGTCGTCACCAATATGTTGCTCCCACCTGAAAGGGCTCATGCATATCCCGCAGATTAACAACTTTTCTTTGATTTTACCCTCATGGTGATGCAATAAACAAAATGTAAAACATCACAAACAGAAAGCTTCACATTCCAAACTGCCACTCATAATGTGTATTTTGTTAGTTTTTCCTAATTAGTTCCATTCAGAGTTTTTTTTTTTTTATTACATTCAAATTTCTTTGTTTGGACAGGACAGGACCCATTAATGCCTTGGTATTTGGTACATCAGTATGTTGCACTCTTACTTTCAACTGATGTCTATGGTCATTATTAAATGACTTATAAAAGAATGTGTCTTCTTTTCATGCCTTATTCTAGAAAAATACTTCTTAAGTCATCACAGCAAAGGACAATATTTAAAATTATGATGGTTAATTCACCCCCAGTTAATAACTGCATAAAATACACTGAAATAAAGAAAATTACAATAGCACATCATTTCATATCTCCTTTAACAAGGTCCGCTCACTTTCAAAGCTTGTTCTCAGGTCTGTTTTCACATTTTTGTTAGATGAATATAAAATTATTATGAAAAAGGTTATGAAACCATTTTAAAAAAACTAACGCACAAACAAACAGATCTAGTTGCATAACTATACAATTTATTTTAAAAGCCAAGTCTGAGAAACCACAGTAAAAGAACAAGCAGTATTTCCTAGTGCAACTACAGAGAGATGCCAAATCCAAATCATACACCCAAAAAACACACTCATGATCGTTGGCAGACAAATGCCACAGCACAACACAAAACCAGGAAAAATGATAGATCAGGCAAAGGCCTGAAAAAGGAAGTAAAATCGCTCAGTATGCTGGAAGAGACATTTGAATGTCAGGGCCCTAATATGCTCATCCCGCACTTAAGGTAGAGGTGCTGTATAATTCAGGCGAGATGTGGCCAGACTGGGCATGATGGAACAGCTCCAGACTCGACGTGGTGTCACCAAAGAGGGACAAAGGTTTTAAGAAAAACAGTCATTTGCACTGGTCAAAATTTAATGTACTTTTGCAAAAATAGCAAGCGCTAAGGGGAAAACTATTAATCGGTTAATTAATTGATTGGTTAATTAATTAATTCATGTTAATTTTGCATTAGTAATTATAGCAGGCATTGTTGTATACTATAAGTGTACAAGTGCTTATATAAGGTGTTGCAATCCCTTGAAAATCCTCAGGAATGCAGAAGAGAACAAACTTAACATACACTTCTAAGCTTCATTTTATAGAAGCCGTTGTGTCAAAATGCCATGCGGTAGCTACAAGAGCGAGAACTGCTAGATTTCCAACTGCAGGAACAACTTTCTGTTTTCTTTAGTCCTCCATATTGCTATGCCCTGTTACTATGGAAACAAATCCCTTCTGTGCCTCCCTATACCAACGAGACCTTGAGAAAAACAACAAGGACAGTTTTTCTTTTTTATAATTTTTACTACAGTGATTTATTCTTGCAGGAAGATTCATACTGCTAGACATTTTAAACATACACAAAGGGGATATTATAATTTGAGTGCAGCATGTTTAAAATGGATGCCAATGAAGGAAAACAGCGATGGGATCTTATACAAGTCACACAGTGAAAACCGATAATGAATCTCAATAAGAGGACAAATAGGCCATTGCGAGCAGCACATGTGACTTCTGCAAAGGGTTAATGATTTCCATGAAGAGCTTGGTAGCTTGTAAACAAACAGTTACAGGGATAATCAGCACAAGGGCAAGTGGTCCTGTGGTGTTGTTCCTTCATGCTGTCATATTTAATATATTTCCTGTTTAGTTGAGCCTCTTTCCATGAACACCATTGATCTCTGTTATTTGTGTGTTGTGTTTATTGACTATATTCTGTATTTAATGGTCAAACAGGGTGACTCAGAGGACTGTAAGCTGACCGTGACCCTGCACGAGATAAGCTGCATGGAACGCAAATGGGTAGGCAAAACAGTCTAAGGGTCACCCAACTGACAAACAATCATGCAGCCTTTTACAATACGAGATTTAAGGCTGGTCTCTTATGCGGGACAAAAGTATTGGGACACCTGGCTATTACACAAACTGGAACATTTATGGCACCCCATTCTAAATCTATTGACATCAATGAGTTGGTCCCCCTGTTGCAGCTATGATAGCTGCCACTATTTTGGGGAGACTTCCCACAAAACTTTTGGAGTGTGTCTTTGGGGATTTTTGCCCGTATATCCAGAGGAACATTTCTGAGGTCAGGCATTGATTGGATGTGAAGGCTTGACTTCCAATTCCTGTTTTTTATCCCAAAGATGTTCAATGGGTTTGAGGTCAGTTATGTTCTTCCACACCAAACTCACCCAACCATGTTTTTATGGACCTTGCTGTGTGCACTGGGGCACAGTCATGATGGAACAGAAATGGACATTTTCCATACTGTTAGCACAAACCTAAAACAAACTGCATGGCTAGATAACATAAGAACTATACAAACGAGAGGAGGCCATTCGGCCCATCAAGCTCGCTTGAGGAGAACTTGACTAATAGCTCAGAGTTGTTAAAATCTTATCTGGCTCTGATTTAAAGGAACCCAAGGATTCCGCAGGCACTATGTTATAATCCAGTTTGAAATGTTCTCCAACTAATTTCCACCTATGGCCAAGGGTTCTTGTATTTGAACTAATGCTGAAGTGACTATATGGTTGAACAGCATCCAAAGCTGTTAGAATCATATAGACCTGTATCATGTCCCCTCTCAGTCTCCTTTGCTTGATTTAACTCAACTAACCTTTCCTCATATGACATTCCTCTAAGACCTGGAATCATTTTTGTGGCCCTATGCTGCACCTTTTCTAAGATATGGTGACCAAACCTGCACACAATATTCTAGGTCAGGTCTCACTAAGGAATTGTATAATCTTAGTATTACCTACCTTGACTTATACTCCATGCAACTGGAGATATACCCCAACATCCTATTGGCCTTTTTTACTGCTTCCCCACACTGGCGAGAATGGGACATTTTAGCAGCAACATATACACCAAGGTCTTTCTCATAATCAGCTACCATTATTTCAGTAGGACCCATAAAATACCTGTACTTTATATTTCTGCTCCCTACATGGAGTACCTTACATTTGTATATGTTAAATTTCATCTGCCAGGTATCGGCCGAGTCACTAATTAAATCAATCCCACTGTAGCTGCTGAGCTGCTAGTTCAGTATCTGCTACACCACCCACCTTGGTGTCATCTGCAAATTTCATGTTTGTCGCTATAGTTGATGTCGCTATAGTTCCTAAAATACCTGTCGCTTTGAGTTTAAAACTGCCTGATTTTATACTCCTGTGGCAATGAGTCTGAATGAAACACCTGGCTGATTAAGAGTCCTGTCCTAATACTTGTGTACACTGTATATTTTGTATCACTGCAGCATTTGTATCTATATTGGCTACTGTAACACACATTGAGATTGATATTGAATGTTGGACTTAGTGATATGTGATTAGCTGCTGGATTGGTGGTATGTAAGGCGTGAATATCGTTGTAAATTACAGTTGACCTTTATTTACAACATATTGTAGATTCTCTGTCCTGCTGCTGTTACTATTTGCACAATTATTTATTTATTGCTATCTGCGTCAATCTTGTATTTTTGCATACTTCTGCTGCTAAAATACAGTAGCTGTCACAAAACTGTATTAATTCAAACAGGCACTTTGTCAGCTGCACTGTATGTTGTCCTGTGTTGTATTATTGCATTGTTGCTCTTGTGTTTATCTTGCACTCTCCCTCTCTTTGCTCTCCTTGCACTCTGTATTGTTCTGTCCTGCCTGCACTTTTGGAATCCTGTGTGTTGTTCCGTGATCCTGAAGGAACGATATTTTGTTTCACTGTGTACTGTGTATATATGGCAGAAATGGCAATAAACCTAGTTAACTTGACTAGAATATAGAATTTAAATTGGAAGTACCTGTGAAATACAGTTGTTTTTTTGTTCATTTATTCATTCATATATTTTATGTTAATTTATTTGTTTGTTTATTGTTGATAACTATTATAGTAATTTCCAGCTATTGTTTTTGGATCAAAGACAAATGCAATCAATGCAGTCTACTATTCATTTCTGTGTAATAACAATTACACTGCAAGATGCGTGATATCACTATTGCCAGTAGGGTAGTTTAATAATAATGGTAGCTAATTATGAAAAGACAGGAAATGTGTACCTTAAAAGCCTTATTTTATTGTATTAATAATTATTAATTGAACAAAATATACATTGGCAATAATAAATGGATTCAGGTTATGCACTGAACTCCCATATATGAATTTGTGCCTCATATTTTCTGTCTTGTCAGTGCTTACTGTATTATTTTGTATCCAATATTTCCTATAATAATAAATGTTAAATGAAAAAAGAAAGTAAGTGCTTGTATTCTACCTCAAACAAATCTGTCATCCTGTATCCCCCATTCATATGAATCCTTCTCTGCTGGCTAAATAAAGGGAGATCAGACAACTGAACAGCTCAGTCTGGAATATGCTGATGTGATCTGGCGGGACCTGGCGGGAAGTCCCCCCAGAGGGGCGGTGTTTATTTACGGATAAGTGGGGGGAAACAGGGCGAGGTGTCAGCCAGGTGGTGGTTTGGGTCCACTGAACATAGGGAAGGGGCAAGGCGGGTGTAGGTGTAGGCTACATGGGGTTTGCAGTTGGCTGACTGAGGGGGGTGTTTCTCCATCTGCCTGGGTTAGGGTCCCATGCTGCCGGTAGTATAGCCGAGAGGGGGCCATCCCCTCTGGGCGGTTGTCCTCCAGGCTGCCTATTAATAAGGGAACAGAAAACCCTAGTGGGTTGCTTACCCATTCGCTCCTATTTTCCTACCCACAATGCAGCTCTCTGGCTGTGCCAAGGGAGGCAGTCCCACCTGCTGGTTTCGCTTATTAGCCCCTGCCAGCCACATCCTGTCTGCATTCCGCACCAGCAGCTCCTTGACTCTGGTTGCCGTCCAGCACTATAGTACCACAGCTCCCCAAAAGTCACAGTGATATGGAAAATGCTCAGAACTACGGCCCATTCAAAAAGGATGTGATTCCAGGTAGGGGCAGTAGGAGATGAGTTACTTATCCTTATAGTCATGGACAACAGACATAGATCTGGAGCCCAGTATACCACATCACTCCTCCCCAACCCTACATGACATGCCGGGAAAGAAAGAGTGTGTCTGACTAACGAAGGAGCTGTCATTGCCCTTGGAAATGCTCTCTTTGATTAACAGGATAGGTCAAAGTGTCAATTTTAATTTAATCTTTGTTAAGAACGAAAATATCTTTGATGGAGATGACTGTTACCCCTAGACTGACAAGTCGTTCTGCAGCTGATATCCTCCCTGAACCTTTGCAAGTTTGTGCCTATGGTACTATGAGAAACTCATTCCACATACAAAGATTACTGGCTTGAGTACCAGTACTAGTGCTACCCATTTTTCTCTTGCATAAAAGGAGATCAACATATCAGACTCCTAGTCCTCTAATCCCAAGAAAAACATCTTGAGCCACCCGAAGGCTCTTGTACTGGCAAATACCTATCTGCAGGGGCTAGTGGGGCCATTGGCTTTTTTTATCTGTTTCTTAACTTTAACTTGTTTCATTGGTTTTCCAAATGCTCTAGGCCAGAAAATACAATTTAGAAGTTTAACCTATATTATGAGAAAAGTCAAATAACAAGGAGGGGTTGTGCTATATCAGCCCTGGAGTTGCAAAGCTTTGAACTAGTGTCTGTGATAAAGTGCCTTGCTTCTGCATAAACATACAAGATGGAAAATCTACAAATCTAAACTATTATCTGTGAAATATCTGATTCTTCATGCAGACTGTCAGAGTCTGGATATAAGTATGACCCAGGCTTCATCCCTGCATTTGCACAGTAACTGTTATATTAAAATAATGACTTATACTTGGACGGAACTTTCGCAAGCACAACTATTCATAGATAATGAGTCGGACTGTAAACCATCTGCTGTTTCTCATAGGAAAATAGTTTTGTTAACCAAAGGTGATATGCTCTGATTCAAAAGATGCCTTTGGGAATCAACATATCAAGACCTGGTATTTTGGGGGTATTTCTAAAGTTGTAAATATAGGATTTATTCAGCTAAAATCTTTTCCCCCCCGCCACTACCCTGTTCAGTATTTCATATTCACACACTGCCACCAGCAAGACAATGGTCACTAAAACACTCACTGTCAAACTAAATATTAAAACCTCAGAGCCCTTTATAGAGGCCAGTCTAAGACTCGCTCGAGTGTGGAGAGATGTGGTTGTGCTTTAAAGATTCTAAGAAACTTAAGGGACTCTGTTTTGCCTTTCCCTACTGGGTAACCTGCCAGTTTCTGATTACATAATTATCCAGCTTTCATGATTGACTCTCCACAGCCCCCACTGTCTTCAAAGTAGGATTTTGCCATCTGTTAAAATTGGGCCAGATATTCTCAAGGCGTCTTCCTTAAAGACCCGTTGCCAAGCACAGACTCTTAAGGACATGCAGTAGTACTAAATGCTACAGATGTTTTTAAAAATATATATTTATTTTTTTTAAATATTATGTTACTGATTTCAATGGGTTTTAAAACATGTGACCAGGCATCTTCAGTGCTAAATGCCATGGTCTCATAGTGGCCAATAAGGACAAGTTGAACAATAGCAAATGATATATTCGATCTCATCATTTTACTTTTTTTGCACTTAAAAGTTAAAACCCTGGACAAACTTTCATATTCAAACAGAAAGTATTGAAATCTGCAATACTATATGGATGTACTGTATTGTTCTAAAATGTCATAGACATTGTAACCCTGAACGCTAAACCCGATCACTAAAGACACAGAAGCTTTTGTTGTAGGGGGTTTTGGAGGCTGATTTTATAATAACTCTAGCGTCGTGAGCATGGATAAACAGTCTGCTTGTAAACACTGACCATCTGCTGAACAATATTTGTATTAATTATAGTAGTGTAAGTGTCTCTTCTGACAGAGGGGTGACCACTGAATATTATCGAGAAGTGTAATGCGAAAAACAGACATTGGGGAGTACAGCTAAAGAACATGGAACGTCTCTGAGAAAATTGTGAATAGCTTAAAAGAAAATATTGGCTAAGAGAGTTGGTGGTTTATAATCATGCTGTATTTGGACGTGGAATGCTAGGTACCACAGCCTGGTCTCCCCTCCATAAATTTCCATCTTACTGTGGTTGGGTGTTTGTGCATCTCAGTGATCCTAGGAGCTATGTTGTGGGGGACAATTGCTCTGGTAGTTTCCCATGACAAATAGGTCCTGGGTGAGCAGCTAGACTAAGGGCAATTCCCATATCCTTCTGAGACCCCACCCATTCATTTATGTCCATTGTAGTGGACATTGTATTTTTGCATCTGTCTTTTCACTGATGTTAGGAAACATTTATTCCTGTTGTACACTATAGAGGACATGATGTGAAATTAAAAATAATTAATAAATTTGAAACGATGTGTCTTATTTCCTCCAAAGACAACCTAAAATTGAAGGACACTTTTTTCCTTTGGTCTCAGGAGGATATAAAGCAGAAGAACATGGAAGCAGAAATCAGGGATTTTGGGACCCCACCCAGGAGCCAGGCCTGGGGGAATCGTTGGCGAGTACCTGGTGGCAGGGCTTTCAGATATGGGGCCTGACCATGGTCTAAATGAGCCGCATGGAACTGTTCTCCTGTGGGCCCACCCCATGCAGGAGGAACCATAAGGGTCTGGTGCATTGTGGGTCGGGCGGCAGTCGCAGTTAGAGAACTTGGCAAACTGATTCCCAGCTACCCAAACAGCCTGCTCTGTTACTATTTTCTTCTGTTGGTGGACATAGCATGGAAGCACATCCTGATTTTCCGCAGTTCAAAACATCCCTGTGCCATCAAAGGAGGGGCTCACGTTTCATTTTTTTCACAGTCTTAATTAACCAATCACACATTCATTAAATCCAGAATTTTACTGGACTTTTTCCTCAGGTTTTTTTCAGCTTTTTATTTAGCATGGACTTTTACTTTATCATAGAAAGAAAATATAGTGGTACCTCAGAACTCAAATTTAATCCATTCAGAATAGAAATAATGGGAAACCAATTAATCCGTTCCTGACCCCAAAAAATTACACCTAAATATGTTTTTTAGCATTTAAACACAAGATGAACTGGATAAAACAAGAAGAGCACATACTGTACTAAACACATCTAAGCACATACTGTATATCAAAACAGTAATTTGTAAAGTAAGAAAATAAATGTATGCAGACAATGTGTCCTGCCCCGATCGTCCACTCCTTCCGTGTGCCACGCCCCCTCGTTAACCTTGTGTGGAATCCCTGTGATCAGCTATTTCTGGTTGTTGTCATGCGTCCTCTGTATTTCACTCATTTCAGTTTTTTGCCCAGTCTGGTCATTGTATTGTGTGCTGGCGTTTTGCCTGCTTTGCCTGTAATTAAACCCCGTAAACCCGACGTATACACCTTTGTCGCCATTCCATCCCCGCTTGGCACAGCAAAATTATTACAAGTAAATGTATTAATGGTTTATTATTAATAGTAAAATAATAAATAAAAAATCTTTATTTTTAAATGTATATTATTATATAATAATTATTACTGTTACTGTCTATCATTTTCTAAATGTATTTTTTCTGTCTAAATAGGCCTATATGTATTCTGCTAGTGTAAACATCCACGATGCTATTACAGCTAATGCGAGGCTGAGACTGAAGCATTACCCTTTGTTTCCGCTGAGAGACGTGCTGTGTGACTCATTTTCCCGTGCATACAAGTTATCTTAAGTCGGCGTTCATGGTTTGACTTCTGATCGAGGCCTAGGTAAACTTTTTTAGAACTGGTTGGTTTGACTTTAAAGAAATCCGAGTTTTAATGAGTTCAAGAACTGAGGTACCACTTTATTAGAGGTTTATTTGGTAATCAGACTCTTTATGCACTGGTTTCTGTTGTCAGCATGGTCTATTCATTTGCTATTCCCACCCATTATTGTTACTCTTATTTATTTTTTTGCTTTTATTGTATAAAGCACTTTGGTCAACCACTGATTATTTTTAAATTGTGCTATATAAATAAAGTGAGTTCACCTGACATTCATTAATGCATACTGTTACATTTTTTTTGTACAGGTTAACTGGGTTTTGGAATTTTGTTGCTGTAAATCCCTGTTCCTAATGGGTGTGAAATACTGATACGTATTGATTATCTGTAGGCAGGCAACATAATTCTTGCAGCTGTGTAAATGTGTGGGAAATTTGTGGCAACAGGCTTGAACCTGGCAGGATGGTGAACAGAACCGTGTAAAACAGGGATGGAGCAAGATCCCGCTTAGCAAACACGGCAGGGAGATTAGGAGTCACTATGGATAAAACATGAACAAGAAAGTGTTTGGCCACAAAAGGGGTCAAACTAAATGCAGAGCTGGACATCGGTGTTTGGAAATAAGAATCAGCTGAACTAAACAACACTGCTGATCACCAGCCTGTACAGTGCCCTTACATCTCCATGTCCCTCAGATAAACAAGACTTCTTGATGGTTTAATCTTGGTAATATATGCTGTCAAGCTTGTTGTTATGAGTTGGATCCCAATTCTGGTTTGTGTTAATCCTGCTCTGCCTATTGACATTTTGCCTTTCCGGAGTATAATTCTTGGATTCTTTTTCAAATACATTATCTGATTAAACCATGAATTGCTCTGCAAATGGGCCCCTGCAGTCTTCCTTATGCTTGCCTTATTGTTGTCATCCACTCATAAGCTATGTTGCACTAATTAAGAGATAATGGTTTTGTAAACTGCTGTAAGCACCTGGGTGTTCATTTTAACAGTGGACTGGACTGGGCATACAACATGAGAGGAATGACTGAGGAGATTCAGGTCTTTTGACAAATGCAGCAGGTTACTGGTTATGATTG
The DNA here is from genome assembly GCA_019775955.2 of Pollimyrus isidori. Lineage (NCBI taxonomy): Eukaryota > Metazoa > Chordata > Actinopteri > Osteoglossiformes > Mormyridae > Pollimyrus > Pollimyrus isidori. The sequence goes on along the minus strand of JABFDZ020000138.1, from coordinate 409,212 downwards.
ATGACTCTGATGAAGGCGGAAGCTACCGCCGAAACATGTCGGTCAGGTTTGATCGCTGGTGTGATTAACATCTATTTACACTGTGTTTAAAAAAAGAACCACGAATGCAATTAGGTTACTGGTTATGTTTTACTGGTCCATTTTGACCAATGAGCTCCTTGCTGATGTTTCCTGAGTAAGTAAGGTGAATTCAAGTAATGTTGGACACCCATCAGGGAAGCCAGAACTGTCATAGAACCAAACCTGCACCCTATGGAAACAGTTTCAGAAAAGACAATGGTGGCAAAATTGAAGAACATTTGTGCCTTTCTCTCCATGGGGTGCTCTCCTGGGGCACCTCCAGCCAGCAGCCCATCCCACCATGGTGTGCTCAGAAGGGATCTTTCCTGCCCCCTCCAGACAGGCTGCCCTCGCCTGAGCAAGTACACATGCCAGGACAGCCATCTGCAGACCGTGACACCCCACATTACTGCAAATGACTAGGCGCGTCACATGTACATCCATTTTCAATTTATATTTATGTATTTTTGCATGACCAGGTTTGCACTGTGTGTATTGTCTGCACAATTTGTCATGGGTCTTGCATCCTGTGAGTTTCCTACCTACCTGCCTGCCTGCCTGCCTGCCTGTCTGTCTGTCTATCATCTGGGGACAGTATGTTGACAAACTTGTAGTCTAGTGAATTTAGTTGGTAGACGACAGCATAGTAGAGAGTTTGATATATGGGGTGGGTGGCATTACTTAATAATTTAAATACAAATATTTCTTTGCTGGAGGACAAATTAAGGCAAATTAAATAGTGGGGGGAGGGGGGCATCCAATGCTGCTTCTTATAGGTGTCAATTGCTGTTCTTTGAGTGAGCCAGTGTCTTAGGCATTGGTTTGGAATCAATGTGGATACAAGACCCCCTGATTGCAGTTCGTATTTCTATGCTTAAAGATGGACTGTTGCCCAGGTACTGGGGGGGGGGGGTACATATGCCTTGTATACTTATCCATTTATTTCCCATACAGCTAGGGAAGGATACAGCAATATCCTATAGAGGTAAGGGCACTAAGCACTGGTTGTACTGTAAGTCGCTCTGGAAAAGAGTGTCTGCTAAATGCTGTTAATATAAATGTAAATACAGAGGTGGAAGTCTTGATGGCATGAGAGACAATGTGAGCCCTTCAGACTTATTCAATGGTAGACATATTCAGTGAGCAATACACAGAGATACACGACTGCATTGCTTCTGAACTCCTAGAAACGCAGATAGAACTTTACACACAGAGAGCCAGAGGGAGATGTTATGCTACAGTGCTAACTAGGAGTGCAACGGTACAGGTATCCCACAGCACGGTACGTACCTCTGTATTTGGGCCACGGTTTCGATTCGGTTTAAACCCAACACTACAAATAATAACACAACAAAACAAATAATAAACTGCCTGTTATTTATGTTTAAAATATGTATACATGTATAAAATTCAAACTTACAAAATGTAAACAAAAACACTTTTAAAAAATGTTAAAGTGCTCTAAACACTATATTCCACTTGAGGCTTTGTGCTTCAGCCAAATCGTTTTTGATGGCTATGCGTGCTTTGTCATAGAGGTCGTGAATTATAACGTCGCTGAAATGTGTATGGCAGGGCACAACATACCGTGGGTCGAGCATTTTAATTAAGTGGCGAAACCCCGCATCTTCGACAACAGGAAAGGGGTTCCAAATCTTTAGCAATGAACACTGACTTTCACCGCATGGGTTATTTTCTTATGTTTATCGGATGTGGCAGGGTCTGTCTGTTGAAAAGCTTTTTTGATAGACACTTCTTTACCTGCAGTTATCTTTTCGCCTGTCCCCCGTTCAGGAACCGTTATATCAGCATGACTACTCTTGAGATACTTAGCTATATTAGCCACGTTTCCATTAGCGTATGGGGCATGTGTTAGGCAATGTTCACAAACAGTGATATTTCTATTACCTGTTTTGACTCCCTGGTCATTGTATTCAACAGTGAACCTGAAAAAATTCCATACTGGACATATGCATGGAGCCGGTGCTCCTTCTAACTTTTGCCTCTCAACTGTTCAACTAGTGCTGGCCATGCTTGTTTGTTTTTCCTTTTTTATGCGTCTGCGTACTGAGCTGCAAACTCAGCTCCTGGTACGTCAGTGTGAGAGAGGGCAAGTGGGTGGAGCCACAGCAGTGATTGGACATTAATTTACAGTGGAGGGGTTTCGCTCATTTTGCTCACATAACAGTAGCTTGATAAGCATTAAGCGCCATTTTTAAAACGAAGTGTAAAAATTGAAATACTGCAGTACGCAAGGGCGTACCGGACCGTGCAGCGTGCATCCCTAGTGCTAACCACTGAGCCACTGAACCACCACTGAACTGTGCTTATCCCAAATTAAAAAAAAAACCTAAAATTCATTAACTTGTTTAGCTCACCATACCTCTGTTATTTACAGTATCATGTCAATGTAAGGAGAACAAAATGCCTCTGAAACCAACAGATGTACACAATCATGTGAAATGCACATTTGATATAATTTACTTACAGAGATATTCCTGGTGCTTGGTGGAGTTCAATAAAGGAGACACCCTTCAGCACCCAGTGAATTGTAAATCCAAAATAATCTTGAATAAGACAGCTAAGTCAACCAATTTATATAAGTCAACTTAGCACAGGCAGAAGTTAACTAAAATACCCAGAGGAGAGGCACTAAACAATGCCAGACTAACTGCTAAAAAACAAACCTGTAAGTAGACAAAAAAAGCAAGCAAGCTGAATGATAATGCCATGGCAACAGTATTAGCTGGTGAAGTTTGGCTGGTGGAGCAGCATAGCTTGCCTCCCAGACTCCGTTGGACTGGAACAGATATACATTAATTGGAAGTAAGTGTGACAGCTCAAGGGAGAAACATGGTTTTGGAAGGAAAAGGAGCCATCAGCAGACATCTACACTCATGAATAAATAGAAATGAGCAGAGGCCTGTGAAGTAAGACTTCAAACATGGTGTCCCCATCACGTTTTTTACAATCGTCTTATTATGTGGATGATTACTTTTGCTACTTTGCCAATATGAAAAAAAAGGTCATGGAGACCACTTTCGGTATTTTTGGGATGCCTCCGTGATGTATAAACAGAATGAAACAGTGAAGGATCGTGACAGATATGAAAGAAATGAAAGTCAGGCTTCAGAGCCTTGGATGGCTCCATCTGAAGCAGACAGCACTCATTGTCAGAAAAGAGCACTGCAGGTAGTCAATGGAGAAATGTGAGCGATGTCGACCTGCAGTGAAACCCTCTGTTTTGAAGCGGAGATGAAAGATGGGAGAGCCATTGTAGAGGGAGCTGTTAGGCCGAGCCTGAGAGAAGATAACAACCACCATCAAAACAAGTTTTCAGAGATATAAAGAAGACTATATCTGCTCTATACAGATTCATTTTATTTAATTGAACAATGCCTTGATTTCAAGACATGGTAATGTAGCAAGAAGTACAATGATAATACACAATTTGATTTTTCTTTAGAACATTACACACGGTCTACAATGTTGAACATTACCACATTGCCTCCACATTGCCTTTATAATGCATTCATAGAGCATTCATATGCAGAATGTACTTAACATCTTGTGATAAATTAACAATAAACATAAACAAATAGCTTTTACAGTACTTTAACCACCATATTTTTAAATAAACTGCTTTTTGTGTTCAATTTTTAATCTGAGCCCTGTCTGTTATTTTCTCTTTGTGTGCTCTGACCTTATTTTTTGTGAAATATAAATAAGCACCCTGGGAGTATTATGTTCATATAAACTCATAATGTTTGTTATACGTTGTAAAATGATTGCCCATGGCATAGACACCTTTGAAAAGAATTTAATTGCAGTCGAAGTTAATATGGCTATAGACAATGTTGTGCAAGTTACTGAAAATGAGTAACTAGTTACAGTTACGTGTTACTTCATTCAAGTAATTCGATTACTTTTAGCAATTAATGCTTATAAGACTAATTAGCTACTAGGGAAAGTAACTTTTGCATTACTTGTGCAATTCTCTTATTATTGCATACATACCCAGAGATCACCATGGTTTAAGATCGACTGTAGAAACTGAACATAATGTTGTAAAACAACGTAATAAAAACTCATTATGTCATTATCTGCCGGTCATGCAATAAAAATGGTGAGTGTATAATGTAGTAACTTTCTGCATATAGTGTAATAAGTTATTGCATTATGTGCAAGTTATTACATTATGAAGATAGTGGAACATTTTTTGGCAAAAATGCAATAAATTGAGAGATATTGTAATAACTAAATAAAATTGAATGCTTTAAGGTCCAATATGTACAGTGTGTAGGTAGCATAATCTACATCCACCCCGACCATCACAATACGGTGCGCATGTACACACACGCAAACATGTGACACACACAGACACACATGCACATACATGATGTGCACCAAGTTATTACATTATGCTCTCACCATTTTTATTGTGTGCAGTTATTACATTATAGTGCTGACTATAATTGTCTTTAAATTATCACGTTCCATTTAGGCCTATTAACAGTTCAATTTGGCTTTAATTGGTTCAACATAACTGTTGCACCTATTGTGACTGGTTCCGTCAATATTTAAAATAATTTAACTGAATAAAAATTAGTGAGGTGTATGGTTTTAAACAGTATGTGTAAATGCTGGCTAGACAGAACAAATCTCCCCTATAGTATATAAATATAGGCCTGTATATAATGTAACCCTATTGTCAATTATATAGCCTAATCGGGAAAAATAACAGGAGACTAAACTTCACATAGTGATCTCATTAACATTGTGTTGCTGTTGAAATATATTGCGGTGGAATGTTGAATCAATATTTGGTAGTGAATGACCTTACAGAGATGCTTTGCTGATGTATTTTAAAGCATCGCCGGGACATTGTGCATATACTGTACTTCTGTACTGTTTGGGTACTTATTTTATTATAGTGTTGCTACTGTGACTGTATTGAATCTCTAAAGATGTACGGACCCAGGTATGCAAAGCACTCGGGTCTTAATGAGATACTTCACACAGTTAGCAACAGTGTCCAAAGGGCTAGGCAAAAGGCAGGGTCGATAAACGGGCAGTAAGGTCGAAAAGGAAGCGACGGTGTCCAAAGGGTCAGGCAAAAAGGAGAGTCGATGAGCAGGCGGGAGGGTCGTTAGCCGGGGAAGCAGGCAGGCAGACAGACAAACACACCAGGCACGGAGG
>JABFDZ020000138.1:382938-393188 GCA_019775955.2 Pollimyrus isidori | reverse complement strand
CATAAATTAATTCATAATCAATTCCCTTGAACATTGGTGGAAAACCATCCCCATTTGAGCTGTGAATTCCTACACAATTTTGTGGTTAACTTTGGATTATTACAATAACTTGATATTCGTGTTTAACAACACATATTAATTCATTCATTCGATGTAAGCAGTGGACCAAAAGGAAGGCACCAACTGGCTTATTTATGAATCTCCCAGGAAAGCAGGGGCATGTGTCTCTGAATGAGTTTAAACAAGAAATATATTCTTCTGTAACAGGTTTTATAATAGAGAGAGTGATAGCATTTAAAGTCCTCCTAGACTCCATTCTTGAAGAGAACTTTATCAGACCCTGCCTCAGAGAGAGATTCAGGATCCCAGTCTAAGCCCCTATCAAGTCCCCTTAAGACCAATGCTTTGGATGATAACCCTTTCACTAAGATCTCCCAGATCACCTCTCTGGTTATTTTACAGGTTTCAGGTAACCAAACTGAAGAAATTTGCCTCTACTTGATTGATTTCCTCATACTCAATGATAGTCCTGTGACACCCCTGGCTGTGCAAACTCAATCTAGTCGTTAATTATCATGCTGGCTGAATTACAAAACTGAGGATGTTTTGCTCTGAACATTGCCTCACTGCATCTCTTCCTGAATCACTGGTCATAAAGCCCTCTCCTGCATCCATGTATTAGTCTTCAATACGGTGAGGACTTTCTCTCTCCCCTCAAATCATTAAATTGATTGTCTCATTGATCTGCTGCCTGGCACCACACCACCTTGTGGAAGCCTCCTTCTCCTTGTGGAGACCCGCAAGACAGATGATGGTGTCATGCCCGGATCGTCCACTCCTCCTGTGTGCCACGCCCCCTAGTTAACCCGGTGTGGATTCCCAGTGTTTACCAGCTGTCCTTGATTGTTGTTACTAGTTCATTGTATTTAGTTTCTGTTCGTTTCCCCAGAAAGGTCATTGATGTTTATGATGTTCGTGCTAACGTTCCCTGTGTTGGTATGTTTGGACTGAATAAACCCCGTTTACCCGATTTCCTGGGTGGTCTTCTTTGTTTTGCCGCTCGCCCGCCGTCAGCACACAACAGATGGAGAAACACAAGAGTCTCTTGCTGTCAGCCTAATCCTTGTATCTTCCTCTCTGCTCAGAGCAGGTTTCTTCTTTGTGGAGAAGAAGGATGGATCTCTCAAACCCTGCACTGATTACCAGGGTTGGAATGAAATAACTGCAAAGAACTGATGCCCTTTGCCTCTGATGTCCTCTGCCTTTGAGTTTTGGCAAGGAGCGCTGCTCTTCATCAATTGGGATCTGCGCATCAAGTTTAAATCCAAGAGGGATACAAATGGAAGACCACCTCCAAAACACTTACCAGCCATTACAAATACCTTGTAATGCCTTTCGCGTTGCTAATGTCCCTTCAGTCTTCCACAACAATGAACAATATCTTTTGTGACATGGTGAACAAGTGTGTTTAGGTAGATGATATTCTTGGCCACCCGGCGCCAACAAGTCGGAGTAGTGCTAAAATATATGCCCCGGTGTTTAGGTTTTATCAACCTGAGGTGTCCATCTGGGGTTTCAAGATTTCTGCCGAATTGTGATGGACCTTGAAAAGATGAAGGCTTTCACTGAGTGGCCCATTCCCACAACCAGGAGGAATCTCCAATGATTCCTCAGATTTCCAAATTTCTGTCATGATTTGCTGTAACTACAGTACGGTCACAGCACCTCTCTCCACACTTACCTCAGCCAAGTAGACCTCTCATTGGAACCAAATTATGGATCAGGCCTTTACCCAAATGAAACCAAGATTCACCCGTCTTGATGGGTCCTGATCCCAAGCAAAACATAATTGTTGAAGATGATGCTTCAGAGACTGATGGTCATACTATCCTGTGACAGAGCTCTTCTGTGACTCAGTAGGTACTCCCTTGTGTCATCTTTTCTCCAAATCTCAGCCCCACCAAGAACGTGTAACACTCAAGCTGGTAGTGAAAGAATAGCGCCATTAGCTGAAGGGAGCTCGGACAGCTCAGAAACATTCACTATGAGGAGACTCCTTGATGTCAGTGAAGATGGGATTTCCAGTACCTGATTGACTGGAAGGTGTATAGCCTGATAAATCCTCACAGGCCCCAGCCAACGGCCTTTTTGAAAAGGTGCTCATCAAGATAAACTGGTCTAGAACAACATCAGGTGGAATTCCTGGAGATACACTGGCATATTACGGACTTTAGTTGCCAAGAATCCTTGTATGTACTTCTTATTTCCCATCTGTTACCCATTTTCTTACCCACCTGTTTCTATTTCACCTTTTTACCTTGATTGTTTTGTTTCCAGCCCCTCCTTGTGAGATTCTTCTTTGTCAATCTTTTGTCCTGCATTTTAGTATTAATTCTAGTCCTTCCTTGCATGCTGCCTAGCCCTGATTACCATGCCCGTTTCTCACCCTGTGTATGCCTTTTGATTTTGTACCTTTGCCCATCTGGTTTCAATCGTCGCCTGTTTTTTGACCATGCTTCTGTTTCGGCCCCTCATTGCACCAGCTATGGTTCATGGCATTAAACATTTTTGACTTTGATATTATCATTCAGGTGAGTAGGCATTAAATGAGCTGAAAACAAGGTTCACCGGTGCCCTGATTCTGAGGCACCCAGGTCCCACTTCATTTTATGGACATAGACCTTACAGAGCGTTCAGAACCTACAGAACCTGTTTGTAATTTGGTGACCAGCAAAGCTTTTTTTTCCATAAAGGTTACCTGCAGCAGAGAGAAACTGATATAGAGAATTGGGAAATCTTGGCAAATAAATTGACTGGAAGAGTGGAGGCATTGGCTCAAGGGAACTCAACGTCCTTTCCTTGTGCCCACATACCACACCAACATGGAATATCTCAGTATGGTCATAATATCAAACTCCTGCCATGAATGTTGGTCTTTGTTTTCCAACTGCTTCCAATTTAGTCTGTCCTATAGGTGAAAATCCATGAATTCCAAGGAAGAAATGCCTATCTCCATGACAACCTAGAGAGCTCCAGATATTTTATTGTATTCTGCATACATTGTTTACATTAGGTGAGAGATAATGGATCTGATTCAACATTATCTCTCTCCTGATCCATCTCCAGTTAAAAGCCTTCATGGTAAAATGTTTGTCTCTGCATGTTCCTCTCTGCTACAGTAGATACACTTGATGCCTAGTTTAGGGCCCCAGGTACTGGATGTATACTAACACTTCTAAAGAAAACGCCCTTATGGTCTGACACAATATATTATAACCTGCCCATCAAAGCTGCCTTGGGAGTTGCTATACGGTTTCCTTGGTCCATGCGAACTTGGTCACATTTTGCAATCAGTTTAGAAATTTTCAAAAAAAAAAAATTTCCCCAACTGTCTAAAAAATTGTGGCCTTTACAAAATTTTGAGAGCACTTTTAATATATTTATTTAATGTGCAAAGTTTCTATCTTTAATGTAAAATGAGCTTAGATTAACATGCATACAGTAAGCAACACCTTGTGCCAAGTAAATAAAAAGCAAACTATTGCTGCTCCAAAGAGAAGCATGAAATCATTTTATGTATATTGAATACTGTATGTGAAAGAAAGCAGAAAACCGTTCTATCTAGGCTTTTATCTAGCTCATAATAGCCAGGGATGTACATAATTGGCACGCAAGTACGCATAATGGCATATAAAGCGATATGTGCAGCAATTTCTTAGCATAGCAACGCAAATGCACAAAAAAGAAGTATGGATTTGTGCTGCTATGACAAGAAATTACCATTCATTTTAACCTCTGCAAATGAAGTATATCCATCCATCCATTATCCAAACCGCTTATCCTATTGGGTCGCGGGGGTCCAGAGCCTATCCCAGAAGCAATGGGCACGAGGCAGGGAACAACCCTGGATGGGGGGCCAGCCCATCGCAGGGCACACTCACACACCAATCACGCACACATACGGACAATTTGGAAACTCCAAACAGCCTCGGCATGTTTTTGGACTGTGGGGGGAAACCGGAGTACCCGGAGGAACCCCCACGACGACAACATGCAAACTCCACACACACGAAACCAGGCGGAGACTCGAACCCGGGTCCCAGAGGTGTGAGGAAACAGTGCTAACCACTGCACCACCATGCCGCCCCAATGAAGTATATATTTGCTGTAAAAAGGTTAAATGCATGGGTAAGTTGACGATCTGTAGCCATGCCCCTATCAGAAATTGGCTTGTTTCTGGATGAACACCTTTAGCTTTTGTCAGGTAACAGCATTTACACAATAGTGCGTGGTTACACAGTAATGCATGGTTACACAGTTACATAAAGCCATGCATGTACGCAGCGTGGACACCAGCACTCTTTGTACAAGCATGTTTTTTGTCTTTCTTTTTGGAATTCCTGGGGCAATTTTTCCCCTCGATCTCGGTTTTTTAGAGACATTTTGAGATTTCTTGGGGCAATCTAGTCCCTGAATTTGTGCCATATTAGTTATGACTGCTAATACCCTCTGAATACTTGCCTGGTTGCAATGTCTCATTTCTAATTTTCAAGTGTTACTCTCGGTTTTGAATTTCTCTGATGTCTGACCTTTGCTTTATTCCAGATTTTTAACTCTGGATTGTCCTCCAGACTCTGTGCTATGCACCTGATCTAACCCTGCCTGGCGTTTGAACTTGGATAATAATTTGACTTTTGGAATTAAATCCTCTACCTATCTTATGAGTTTTTCATTTCTGTGACACTGTGAGTGTTTCCTTTATACAGAAACATCTATGGATTTCTGGGAGATTTATTTAAATAGGAGGTTTCAATTTTGTTCTTTTTTGTGATATGTCAGATCTGCAAGTACATTTAAAGTGTTAAAAAAGCTTTTGGTGAATAAAAAAGGGACTTTTTAGTTACATGGAAGAAGTCCAGGTGCCTATATTTTTATCTTTGGCCAAGATAAACCAAAACAAAGGTTTAAATTTGAGACTAGTTCCTATAGAATGTGCTCCTGCAACACACATGCATAATTGCTTCTAAATGCCTGGATATAGTGCTTTTAAGGGGTAGGTCTGCTATTCCACATCATGCCTGTTTCGTTTTTGTGCATGAATTTAACTATGAATTACAAGTTATGGGAATTAACAGTTCAATTTAAGGGCGCATGAAAAAGATTTTTTTTTCCTTGTGATGATTGTTTTTTTTTTATATGATTCAGTATAGTTGTGTTTGTGTTCCTATATACACGTCTGTGTTAGCATGCATTGCATATCTGCACATACACCCTTCACTCCAAAATAAGAAGGATTCATCTGCATTACATTTTGAAACTGACACTGTGATTTCATGGATGGAAATAATGGACACCAAAAGGAAACTGTGCTGACAGAGGGAGCAGCCAAAGAGAAGGTCACCTCCTCATGCAGACTGCCGTTTTCCCTAAGGAAGAGCTAAAGCTTTGTAATCAATATCAGTCATAAGTATCAAAATCCCTTGTATCCATTTCATATCATGTCTATTTTGATTACCAAGTTCATTAACTAGCCCTGATAAATGTCACAATCAAACTGTGCTAAATCATTTTTCAAAAAATCTTGCTGTGATTCGGTGAAGAGTCTGTGAATAAACAAACATAAGTTCCCACATTTGCCTCATAATAAAAACAAAGACACATGCACTGAGAAGCTGCTAAAATATCACTTCCTAGGGGTTTTAAGGGCAAACTAGGCTTTCTAAGAATGTGTGATGCCAATAGAAACACATTAGGTATGTTGGTTATAGCAGGTCAGGCTCAGAATACTGTGCCATCAGCACAACACTCATGTAAGCTTGCACTGCGTGCTACATTTCACAGTCCTCCTCACGTAGTATGTCTGAGAAGCCTGAGAAATACAGCAATACACAGACTGGGAGCTGCTGAGGTAATAACGCTGCATGGGTTATGGAAACATCAATAATCTTTCTCAAGATCGAGAGAGAGAGAGCGAGAACTTGCAGTTTGTGAGAAGAAACATACAGGTTAGAGGCTTGTTTTTATAAATCACAGAGTTGTGCACTTGATGCATGGCATGCTACGGTAATATCAGTTTAAGTGCTTTCTCATTGATTTCAAAATGCTAGGCTAATGTCGTTTATTGTTTCCTCTGGGGCTTCCGCCATAAGGCTGTTGTGAAGAACCTTGAAGGGAGCTGCGGAAGGTCAGAGTATCTACAGAGCTCCGATTTCCAGAAATCTTAGCCGTGGGCTAAGGTATGGTATTAATTTGTCATTTTTATAGACACATACATTGAAGATAAACTTTAAGCCAGCAATCATGCTGCTTTTGTTTGTTTCATTCACAGGCTGTAATTTGTGCCCTATCCCTCAGTTTCCATAGAATTTGATACCTGATTCCACTAAGCCTATTGTTGTTTTTCTATATTAGCCCACACCTCACAGTAACTTTACCACATATTCGCAAGTCACCTGTCCGCTTCCTGCATAAACAGACTCCACAAAGGGCTTGACTACGAACAACAAAATTCACACTTCTGGTGTCAGAGGAGCTTATTTTGGCAACGTGAGGCACAATTACTTAAACTCTGCCCGTTAGTTCAAATGAAGTCAGTATTTTACAAGATATCCCAAGACTTTTTTTGGTTTAATTTTAATTGGTCTATAAAATAGTCCTCCTAGATTAAATGATGGTAAGAATCACTTCTGTCGACAACAAATATATCTTGATACTACACAAATAACCTGCACACACACACACACACACACACACACACACACATACACACATTATTTCCATATCTAATCCTACCCCAAAGGACCTTACCGGTATATAGAAAAGAACAGGCAATCTTATACAGTAAGCAAAGGATGACTTTGAATTCTTTTCATCTGTTTCAGTGCATTTAAATTTGCCGTTGGCAGACATTCTACAATTTATGATACTTAAAATAATGTTTTACATCAGATGAAAGATTATTCTGGACTTAACGAAGGTATATTTAACATGAAAGATAAGTAACTGCAATGACTTGTGTTTTATGTACAAGAGCCGGACAGTTTTAATGTCACCTTTTCCTGTTTTGGTAGCAGCGGATAACTGTCAGAACATAGTTGCAATACTCTGTTTCCTAACAAAGAATGCTGAGGCTGTCAATGTCATATTCAATCCATGGTCTAAATAACTGGGTATCTATAAACAGGAAGGCATTAAGTGACCTGCAGAGTGATGCTAAAATTAGACACTCCCTGGGATTTCTTTCTTTTTTTTTCTTATTTTCACCAGTGCCAATTGCTAGCATTAAAAGTGTGACCCCGTAGTCCTCTTAAGAAGATTATCTTTTTGAGCCCAATCAAAAAAAGGAAAAAAAAAATCTAATAATAAAACAAGGCATCAGAAAGAAGTCATTGGACACCATGATGAAACACAGCTTGACCAGAAAGAGCAGCACTTGTTTATTCACTCTTCACACCACTGGTCTCCGAACTCCAGTCTGGGCCTCACTGAGGCCTCTCATATTTCCCTGACACCCATGTCCAGTGTGAGAGCCTAGTGGCATGCATTATGCCATGCCCTGCCATCTTTGCCCTTTCTGCTCCTCGTTTGCAGTCATTATCTTGAGTGCGTGTAACAGACAGACAGACAGATGGACGACGAAGGAGGGAATGAGAGGAGAGCAGAAGGAGGGAACAGAGCTTAGACTCCCGTCCTCCTGTTGCTAAGCAGCAGCCGCTCATGGCCCAGCTGAGAGGCAGGCTACTTCTGGAGTATTATCAGGCCAAGGTAGGAAAAGATGTCAAGGAAACAGGGGCAGTGTGACCAGGACAACACCTTCCTGGGCCTATAGTAGTTAGTCCATAAGAATGATACATGAGGGATGACGGGTGATAATGTATAGCTGTTGACTAATGAAAAAAGTCACCGAAAGTTTCATCTAGTACAATTCTGTATTTCTAGGTGCCATATAGATAATGTTACTAATAAACAAAAACACTTAGATCCAGGGTATGAAACCTAACTGATGGTACTTTTGTTGATATTTTTATACCATGTTGTACAGCTTTCTGCCCTTTTATATGGGAACTGGTTATCAGGTGTTGATTAGCGAAATAGACTTGTAAACTTGTTCCATGTTTAAGGCCCTCCTGCAGTTATCACTTCAGCTTATGTCCTTTGGATAAGAGCATATGCCCCTATGAACACTGGGACTTTAAATTGGTGGAGGGGTTTGTTTGCTGTCTGGAGATATATTGCTTGGTAGGGCTTAACTATAATCTAACAAAACCCCTCATGAAAGATACCCATGAATATCAGAGTGAGACAGAATTACCAGGACCCACTCCAGTTTGGTCTGTTGGGTTAGAAGGTGGCTTTTATTGCATTGCCAATGGCTATTGGCTTTGGGAACCTGGAACACAAACTCTCTGAGTTAGTGAAGGAGATCAACCATATACTGTATAGTTAGCCTTACCTCCAAGCCTGTTGTGGGAACAAATTACTTCCCATGAAGTTCCTCATGGTGAAACACCATGGTGGAAGCATCCTGGAGATGGGATCACCCTGAAGCTGGGATCATCCTAGACGTGGAATCCTTGAGTCTATTGTTCATGACCTCCTCTGTGCCTTTATATACAGACTCAGATATCATATCTCAGTGCCTTCTTCTCTGGAGCATTAGGGACCATCTGAATATGGCAATCAGTCAGAATGAGAGACTCTGAAGGATCCTACCCACAAGCCACCTGAGCACTAAATGTCCCCACGAGAGTTAAACTTTAATACTCATTCCTTACATATGCACCGTATACTTTATCTGTGCCGTATTGCACATTTCAGGTTTTTCTTTTATGTCTCAATAGAACTTTCTGTTCATTATTTGTATATTCATCATGCATATTTATTATATTGCTTTCTTTCTTTTTTAGTCTTGTATTGATATTACAACTTGTTTTTTATTGTAGTGCACTTTCGTTTCACTGCAGATTATAGTCTGATTGTATATCCTGCATATGACAAATAAAAATCCTTGAATCCTCACAAACCAAAGGGTTGTGCATATCTTCGGGTAGACAAGGGAGTTGCCTTTATGTGTCTGTAAATTGTATAGAGGAAAACTGTGAATGCACAAAACATCAGACGGGTATAACTCGCTTTCTAAGAGACCATGAGTCAGGCACTTGAAAAGATACCTCCTGTAGACTCGGGGTGCTACTAGGTGATTCCATTACACACTTGGGGCATGATGGAGTTAGCTGTGGAGTGTAATTGGGAATAACAGCTTCTCAGATCAAAACTTAAGCGGCGAACTGTTGTTGGGCAGTTTGAATACCTCTGCCCTAAAGGGACAGAGTTGGAAAATATTTTTTTAACAGTTTTGTGTACCTTCAAAAATGTTTTACATTGCCTCAAAATCTTGCCTGGTGACCTAGATACGCAGTGTACTGACTCTCATAGATCACCGTATTTATTTTCACTTTGAACTTAGTTCAAAATACATAGATATAGTATTAATGCCTAATTGACATGGATTTGTTATTACCGAAGTTTGGTGAGGGAAAGCGAAAACACTTGCGTGGGAAGACAAAAGTTTTGCGAGGGAACGCAAAACAATTGCGAGGGAATACAAAACTGTTTATAAATAATATTTTCCAAAGCTGTCCCCTCAGGGCCTCCATTGCCTTCTGTAGGGTAGAGGTGTGATATGCAAAAAAAGAACCACGTACCCAAAGCTCGCGAAGCTTGAAAGATCTATTGCCATGTCACTAATATAAACTAATAAACATATGCCTACAAGGAGCTAGAGTTATCAATATTAACAAAATATAAATAGTTTAAGTGGTTTGTTTTCCCCATCATACCAAAACCTGTAATGGCTTTTTAGTCTCAAAAATAAATAGCACAGATACAACATAAAAGAATCTGAACTGGAATCGTTGTAATCTTACACTTTTAGCAATGTTCCTCATCTCGGTGCTCAAGGACCCAGTTGGTCTACATTTTTGCTCCCTCCCAGCTCCCTGCCAGACAGTCCACATTTTTGTGTAGTGGCCACAAAGATGAGGAAGCAAATACATGGACTGTCTGCACTTCCCTGAGGAAAGGTTTGGGAAACACTAGAGGAATTATGTGTGAGTCCTTCCTTGGTTCTGTGCACAAGGAGTTTGTACTGTATGTTCTCTACATGATCATATATGAGAAAACATAACGTTAATTATCATTCCTATGCTGATGACACCCAATTATACATTTTGGTTACACCTAATGACACT
>JABFDZ020000138.1:351917-373530 GCA_019775955.2 Pollimyrus isidori | reverse complement strand
CCACCTCTTCACCAGTGAACCACCTCTGGTATATACGTATATCACTTGGTATACTTCACTTCCACCTCTGGTATATATATATATATAATTTGGTTTATGGTGGCTCATAGGGCAATGTTACATACTTCTGTAAAATATAATAATAGATCAATAGCCTCCTGATCCTCCTCAAACAGAAGCATATCGACCCTCCATAGGTACTCCTGTCTCTACCAGTGCAGTTCCGCTAATGGTTCCAGGGTACCTATGGAACAATCCATGTCAAGGGAGGTTAAGCGTTATTCCTTAGCTCTGGGACCAAAGCAATATGGTCAAGAGAAGAAGATGTAAAGTTCAGGGTCCCTACGGATGCTTCCCCGCTGCAGGAGATAACAGAGGAGCTAAAGAGCTGGACCTGTGGCTCAGAACTCACAAGGGGCTACTTATCCGGAATTGCTTCATAAAAAACAAGCACATTATGCTGGAGCCACTGATACCCATAATGTAGCATGCAAGCAGATGTTCTGTCCTGATTTCTCTTAGCCCAGGCCCTGTCAACCTCACAGCCCTTGTTATGGTGAAAAAATGTTATTATACCTGCAGTAAAAGTCTGTCTTAGAAATGACAACAGAGTTAGAATGGATCAGACACAAGGTTACTGAAACGGGACTAAGTGGCTGCTATTCCTGAAATCTTCCTGAAGCTTTAGTATTTCAAACATGACATCAACACTTCAGTCTATAACATGCAGAATGTACTGTTTATGCCTCTGCATGTGGCACACAATTCTTTCATATACATGTGTGAATCTATGTCATAAAGTGACAAGTTCTGTATATTTTCTAATTGGATTTAAAAAAAAAAAATAAATAACTGCAAAGTTTGCTTTCCTCTGTTTTTCAGTGAGATCTCAAAAGCCAGACAGCCCTGAGGCTAATTTAGACAGTTCAGGCTCTGTGAGTCCGTTACTTAAATGTTTTCATTACCGTATTTTTCCTCCTCCTGAAGGAGCGTGTGTTTGTGATTCTTAAACAGGTCAAGGTTTTAATGGAATATTCAGTGTTTCCAGCCTGTGCCAGATGTTTCGTCACAGAGTGCTGCGACGCCGTAAATCGCATTTCCGTAAAACTAGCCTCTTAGGGCTGCCTTGACTTGATTATTTATGACACCTGCTACTCATTGAGGTTTAGCTGGACCACATGGGGTCAGACATAACTTCAAACAGGTAACTGAAGATGAAGCTACTACACTGTGTAGCTGGCAGGTCCAATTTGCAGGCTAAAGACAAGTATGCAGGAGTGAGGCAAACATGGGTCTTCGAAGACTAGGGTATCTGGGGAAACAGAAAAAATGTTAAATCTTTTATAAAAACAAGAAATTGCTTTTCTACTTCAGAAGAGCAAAGAAATGTTTTTCCAGAAGAGAGATAAAGACCAGAATGGAAGCTAAAGATTCCACTAAAAACTAGGGGCATGAAGATGTGCTATTGTTAGGGATTCAATAAAAACAACAACAACAACAAGTAACAGCCTCCTAGTGCTTTCGTATTTAAATCGAGTTCTGTGGTTTGAAAAATACAGTTCAGATTTCTGCCTGTGTGATCTTCCTCGTAGTACACTCAATTAGTACATGCACCACAAGAGTAATAATTTTGGCAGTAGTCTCTAGGTAAGAACAGACGGTTATTTATTTTAAAAATGTAAATCTTTTGAATAAAGAAGTTTAGATAGAGGGAACAAATAATAGACAGATTATTGTTGTACCCATGCATGTTTAAAGTTTTAATGGTCTGTTAAAACAACTATTCACACTGGAAAGGATCCAAAAGAACGGTTTATGTCTTTGGAGCACAAATGTATTGAATTGTTATCCCTTAATATGCAGCTAATAGGCTTCCTAAGACATTCAAGAGTTTCTCATTGTTAGTGTTTAATATATGGCCAAATCTCAGGGTAGGAACAGCACTGCTGTGCCTGTGCAGCTGAGAACCAATAAATGCACTGCTTAGCTACCAAGGAAGCTCTGGATGTTATGTTTCTAAGGCTTAGTGTCCTCAAGGCTGTGGAGATAAGTGGAATCTGTCCATCAGAATAGCTTCACCACTGTTCACGTGTTTTTACCCCGTTGTAAAGCTATAATATCCACGGGAAGCCACAGCTGTAGTTAAAGAGCCTGCATCATTTCTGTAAGAAATCGAGCTCTTTAACTGCTGGGTCACGACCGGTCACATCCTAAACCTCTTCATGCACTATTGGGAGCTTGCTCACACTTACGTTTTACATATGTAGAAGACCAATAGGCATAAGTGTGGCTTGGCTGAACTTCCAATGAATGCCCTCGTACTGCAGGTGATATATGATATAATATATGATATGATTTGTCAATTCAATATGGAGCCAGTATACATATGCATAAAATTGCAGCTACTTTTTTGTTTAAGCTTCATTTGAATCAAATTATTTAAATATTAAGTATAATCAAAAGCATAATTACATTAATTAGTAAGATATCAGGTCATATTTGTTGGGAAATATATAAGCTATGTAAGACTATTCAAACAGTTGTAGCTTTTGCACAAGGTAGCTTTCAGGGGGGCCAAATATTTTTCTCGGTGGGCAGGACCCGGCCCAGGGGCTGCCGTTTGCTGACCTACGCTGCCTAATCTATTAGTAGCATTTTAACTGCACCTTCATAATGCATTCATAGAAAATTCATAAGCAGCATTTAAGTACACCTTAACAACTTTAATATACATAAATATAAGAATTATGATGAAAAAGGTTACTGTCACATCAAGGGCAAGAATGGAGGCAAAGGCTGGTATAGCGGAAATGCAAAGGGGGACTTATTAAGGAAACGGTACTACATATAGGGCAAAGGAAACAAACCATGTGGGATCAAAACTCAGTAGAGAGGCTCAGACACAGGTGCAGCAATGACTGGACTGGGGAACTTGAGACAGGGAGTCACTATATACACCACTGACAAGGGAGCAGATGAGAGGCACCTGGGGTAATCCACACAAGGGCTGTAATGAGAGGAGCGATTAAACCAGTAACAGGTGTGAGTCATTAGAGTAACACAACAGAGAGAACAAGGGGAAAGGAATGCAAGGCGTGGCAATTATAATCTCATATTATTTGTTTTTAAAATATATTAAAGGTGTTGAAGTATGTTATGAGTGTTAAAGCATGTTATGATGTTAAAGTATATTTACATGCTGCATATGAATGTTCTATGCATGAATTATTAAAGCATTATGAAGGTTCATTTAATACAAGGTGTTACCATATTGTATGTAGCACAGAAACCAAGCCAGGTAGAATATTTTAAAGTGGAAAACATTAGTTTGTTATACCCAAATTAGCCATATTTACTACTTGATAAGGTATGACTGCAATATATAGATGTCATCTAAAAGACATAAAACAAATAAATAAATACAAACTATGCTTTTTTAATTTTAAGTTTGGAATGAAGGTTTTTTTTTTTGACCTACTTGCAGTATCTGAAAAGCATGCTTCTGGTCTAGTGCACTTTATTGTTACCCCTCCACAGAACCAAAACCTAAAGCCGTTTTGTTGTAGTTGTCAGGAAAGTTTTGATTAAATCTATGCTTACAGACCTGGTTTTTAAATTTGGAGAAAATTGCCCCTTAGATCCCAGGTTCATACACATACATACATTTCAACATCAAAAAGAGAGAACCTGGCAACTTTTATTTGTAGGAATAGTCCTTTATCTGTCGTTGTGAGTGGTGCAATCCAGAAATTCCAGCTTGGGGGAAGTTGAACTTTTGAAACTAAATGAAAATGTCGCTGAGCAGGTGGCAGGATAGATAATAATTCTAAAAGACAAAAAACTCACTGAAACTGAAATCGTATTGAATCATTCCTCAACAGACACACAAACATACAAACACATAAAAACATGTATGATAATAAAAATTCATTTAACATTCTTACAGGAAATGAGCAAAAATTAAGAACTTTCAAATGAGTAAGTGGTCTAGAAAAGCTCACTGCTGCTGGGCTTGGTGGCTCAGTCGGTGGCTTTGTTGCCTCACATCTCTTCAGTTGAGGCTTTGAATCCTGTTTGTTTGGAGCTTAAACATTCTCTCTATGTATGTGTGAGTTCCCTCTAAATTCTTTGATTTGGATTCTTCTTCAGCTGAGGAACATGTGTTTGTGTCAATGGAATCTGTAAATTACCAATGATATGTGGGTATCCACAGTAGACTGGCAGCAGATCCTATCTAGGGTCTCCTCCTACCCCGTGCTTTCAGACATATGCCCCAGCATGACCACGTTCTGGAAATTATGGAAGATGGATGGAAGAATGTCTTGGGTATGATGTTAAAATGCACCTGACCCTGCAAGTGGTTCTCCAACTTTAGAGGTTGGTGGCAAAATTGGCACTCCAGCCACCATAAAACAACTCACAACGGCTTGATATAAACAGGCACAATATGCTTCTGCTCTCTGCAGGTATAGCAGCCCACAGGAAGGCTACGCACACCATGAAGGGGATGGGAAAAGGAGCCCCATCCCTGGATGAGTTGAAATCGTGAGAGAGCTAATAGGGTCAGGCCTGTTGGGGATCGGGGCCGGTGTGGTGCTGAGGCGTCGCCTGCTGCAGGGAAGCATTTCGGTCCCAGTTTGAGGCGACCCATCTGGGTAGGTGTATGGAATGTCTTGACTCTCTGGCAAGATGACCATCTTTCTCTGCTGTCGGGGGAGCTTCGTAAACTCCACGTTTTGGTGGCTGTCATACTCAGGGAGTAGTTGTTGCTGTAGCAGATCGGCTCCTCCTGATGGTGTTTGATGTCACTTCTTTCAACAAGTATATTGTGAGACTCAGGCTAAGACACTCCTGGGGTGTTTTACCTGTTGTCTCAGTGTATGCTCTAACTGCAGGGAGTGATGTCTTTTTGAGGGAGACGTTTTACTTGCAACTTCACTCAATGATTGAAGGGTCCCCCCGAGGTGACTTCAGTGTGACCACTGGCACTGACAATACTGGGCTATGAGGATAATGTCGGTCCTCATGCGTTTGAAGACCATGGTCAGAGTGGCTCCATGTTCTTTCACTTGCAGACTTGGGTGCAACCACTGACTGTAATATGATGTGGGAGACCTTCTAGATAAGACCCTGAAGGTTGCCGAAGGTTGTGTAAGTGCTGCCAGTGTTCACAGAAGGAGGTGCAATATTATTGAGAGGTGTCACATTTAACAACTTGGTGGAAACTTCAGTCTGTACCGACAACTAAGGAGGACGGCTGTGAGGGCTCTGAGGAAAGATAAGGAGATGTTTGTTAGAGAAACATGTAAGCATATTTGGGTCACAACTATGTTCTAGTGACCCATGAATTGAAGCATTACTCACATCTGAATCTATTCCTCGGAGACTTGCAGTCAGGGCAGGTGATGGAACAGTTCTTATGAATGACACTGCAGTTGTATCCCACTGGGGTAGCTACTTTGAGCAGTTGTCTAAAGTTGGCCCTCCAGCTAGATGACTTTGGACATCTCTGAGTCCACGGTACTCTAGGCTGATCCTCCAATCAGTTGTGAAGCACCCAATCTCATTGAGATTGCACAGTTTGTGAATCAGCTGGGGGTAGGTAAGGCCACAGGGATCTGTGGTATCTGGGGTGAACTTCTCCGGGCTGGTGGTAAGGGTGTTCTCCTAACATTCTAGGCAATCATTGCTTCCATTTGAGAATAGTGTCTATCGGGAAAGTGAATGAAGTTGATTCCGGGGTGTTCCAGGGGTGTGTTCTTGCTCCTACTCAGTTCAATGTTTCTATGGACTGGGTGTTTAGCAGGGTCATGAGGTTCTGCAGCTGCTGGGCATCCGTGGATGAAGAAAGATTTACTTATCTTGTCTTTGTTGATGATGCAGAGATCTTAGTGGCGTCAATGGAGGCTCTGATCGAGGCTCTCCAGAGCATGAGCGAGGAGTCTGAGAGCCCAGGCATTTAATGACTTCTTAGGCACAGCCATCAGTTGTGTGTCTGTGTGCGTGGGGGAATGTCGACCTTGTCAAGTGATTCATATCTCTGGTGACTCTTCCTATGAAGTCAGCAGACAGATTGGAAGAGTATGGGGTTCGTGAGGTCACTGGGAAGGGGTATGTCTGAATGAAGGATGAAAGTTCAAGTCTTTAGAGTCCAGGTGCTCCCTGCCTTGCTGTATGGGTGTGAGAGATAGACACTATCCAATGAGACAAAGACTGGACCCCTTTCGGTACTGTGTCTCCTCAGAGCATCCTTGGGTACCACTGGTTTGACTCGAAGGAGCAGTCAATAAAACAATCCCGAGTGAGGCACATTACCTGCATTGTGATGCATCAATTATGGCACTACGGCCATGTGGCAAGTTTCCCTGAGGGTGATCCAACTCACAGGATCCTCACCGCTGCGGACCCAAGTGGCTGGATCAGGCCAAAGGGACACCCCTGTAACACCTAGCTGCAGCAGATGGATGGGACTAGACCATGTGTCTGCCTGGGGGGTTGCTGGCCGGGATCACAGTGTGGTGGGTGCGGCAACGCGCTGCATCAATGCATGCTTCCCATCCTGACCTGCCCTGATGGATGAATTAGCATAACATATTTTACAACAGGTTTTTGTTCTTCAGGATATTCATCAAAAACTCTTAAGCTCTTTAATTAAGGAATGTGGCCCTGGCTATGGAGCTTTCGCTTTCAATACTTACACCAAGATTGGCTTGGATCAAGACCGGAATAGAAGATAAGAGTCAGTGATAAACCATAAATCACCTATTGTTTAATTGTTCAATCACTATTACAAAATAAAAAGATCATTTACAAATATATTATTACAACAAAAAGAAGTAAATTATATAATATAAAATAGGCCATCAGAGGAGAAATGTGAAAGCTGTGGTTTATTTCAAGCTTAATGCCTGTGGATGCTTATTGTTCTGCAAGATATGATGAAAAGTGTTGACTGCACTCACACAGAGTGGATAAAACAAGTGGACGAAAGGAAGAGCTGATAGACCTGTAAAATGTGGTAATCAAATAATGCTCTTGCATCATCCTGAGAACACTATAGCAACAGGACAGCACTGCAGCAGTGTTGTTGTGTAAGTCTTAAGGCTCCGTGAAAGGCAGAAAATGTGCTCAACCCTCGTCAATGTCCCACATCATCATAATCACCATCACCATCACCATTATCACCGTCCACTGTGGTGTAATTACCTTGGCCTGTAAACTGTTTAATACTGAAAGGCTTTTAGCTTAGACAATGCATTAGCATCAACTGAGCCCTCTAGTGTTGCATATAGAAACTTCTGCATTACAAATATGGGTTGAAGAATTAGGTGGTAGAATTGGATCATTATTATTTAAAAAGTGAATGGGTGTTTAGGAGGCACAGAAGTTATTTTTTCAACTGCAGGCTATTTAAACCTGCCAAATAAAAGGCTGTTTTAAACATGAAATACTTCAAGAGTGTCATCAATATCAATCTGGCTATTAAAAGGCAGACAATTCTTATACAGCACTTAATAAAATATGTTTTATCCAATTCTATTTCTTCGGAGTATACGCCTGGAGAGCGTGGGTCCTGGATTTATTACTATTATTCTATATTTATATATTTAAACCCCTGAGGAAGAAACTATTTATATTGCTTTGTAATGTAATCCACCCCCCCCCGAAGGCGTGCCATCTCCCCAGCACAAACCAGAATTTTACTGCTTTTTATGTAAATTTTTTTAAGATTCATGAAATATTCAAACTATGTTTCTTTAAGACTGTCATCGTGTCCACAGGGTACCTTGTGTCCTGTGCTACCGTGGACAGGCCCCACTGCAATCCTGACCATGGTACTGTAAGTGCTTAGGAGATGGATAGATGGGAGGATGGATGGATGTTTCTGTAGACCAATTTGTAGTCAGACTTAGATTGAATTCCCATAGCATGCCGTGAAGATTTGACTTGTAGCTGATATGGGCTTTTAAGATGAAAAATGTGTTGTTAAGATAATATAGCACTTTGTCAAATAGTATTTTTTGCAAAGTATTCCTTCACACTTTAATAAATTGTTATGACTGTTATGACACCCCATACTGACTTAACTGTTATTAAAGCAAACTAAAGTGCATTAAGATAACAATAATAGTCCATGTTTATCTAGGTTCAAAATTTAAACTGTTTTAATGACTGAGACACTAAACAAATAAAGAAAGCTTGTTTTTTCGACACACTTCCTTTTCCCAACTATTTCCCTATGAGTTAAGGAATTTTCCAAATCACCACTTCACTTCCTTCCTGCATGCCTTTAGGTGCAAAATGAAAGTGTAATACTCAAGGAAACCTTTTCAGCAGAGGGAAAGCATGCAGGCCCCATCCCTGGTGGTGTGAGCTAACAGTGGTGCCCCCTCAGCCCCCATGCCGACCCCCAATATACTTCTATGAGAACATTTCACTAAGATGCACAGGAAAATAGAGGAATTGCTATTTGTTTACTTAGGGAATGTTTTCCTTGGAAGCCATTCGGGCAGCAACTTAGCTGTAGTCAACTCTAAATTACTCCAACTGGCTCTATACAGTTTCACTAAGTACACACATCAATTATGGGTGTTAGTGGTTCCTGAGGAGTCTGATACAAGAACAGAAACATTATAGCTGAGCTGTGAATCCTGTCTATCCACGCATTGTGCATTTAGAAAAAACTGTGCTCCACATTCTGTGATCAATATTGTTCACAGCTTATGAAGAGGGACTGGGAGGGCAACTGGTGGGGGTGACCCTACCCCCCAATTCGCTCTGCCACTGGTTTTGAGATTTTGGCCAGGAACCTATATAAACATGGGGAGGAATTATAAGAATCGGACTGGAACAGGAATCATACCCACAACCCTGCAGCTGTGAAGTCACTGTGCTACTGGACCCTCATGTCACCCACTGGGTCAATGCATACGTAAAATTTAATATTATATAAAGTGGGAAGGTTATATAAGGTGTAATACCAAAATTATGGCATGCCTGTTCAACATTGCTAACAGGTTCAGGAAAATATGCACCGAGTAACTTAGACTTAGTTGGAAAATAAAAAGATGAAAGGTAACATGGAAATTTGGATCAGGACTCTTATCCCAGGCCGTCAAAGGTGTAGCGAGTTCCTGTCAGGGAGGTTTAATACCAGGATGAATGTGACTCTTTTTTAAGAGCGTGAAGTACATAAAAGTCTCTCTGCTTTTCATTTCTAGTGCGAATGCTTCACGCAGCCTGATTCTTTCTTGAGCAAAGAGAAGAGAATTTTAGGTGTGCATGCTGATGTAATCATCCTATTGTGTGTGTGTGTATACCTCGGTTCTCGAACTCACTAGAACTCCAATTTCTTGAAAGTTGAACAAACCAGTTTGACCTACAACTCAATCTGAATATCAGGAGTCGAACTGCGAACTGTGAATGACCTAATATAAATTGTACGCATCAAGGAAATGAGTCATACTACTAATACAATTCTTAGTTGAATGCCTTCTTCGCAGACTGGATGATTAACCAAATAAAGCAGAGCAACATTACAGTAAATAACAATAAATAAACCACTAACTTAGGTGTACTATTACAGCATTTTTGTAATTTATTTAAACTTTATTAAATTAACTGAAAACCAGTTCTCACTGCTTTATGTGATATTTGGGAAAAATAGCAGATTACGCATCGGAACTGCCTAGGATACAAACGTCATGCGTGTAACTAAACACTTTATCCAATTAGGGCAAAGGTGTCTCGTCACGAAGGCGGTTCCAGTTTGTGCAGCTAAGTGAGAGGTCGCAATGCATCTAACCGTACAGTAACGCATTGCGTCAGGATCAGAATGCGTTGCTTTAAGCCAGTGCTGTTAGCAACTTGAACGCATCCCATGTGTCTGGCCTGGGGAAACAAACTGAAACGCGGACTTAATGCACAGGACTAATGGCAACAAGCAGAAACAGCTGATCACACGGGGATCCCACACGAGGTTAACGAGGGGCGTGGCACACAGAAGGAGCGGGAAATAGGGGCTGGACAGGAGTGATGTTGGGATAAAATCTAATTCGCTTTGATATGAATCCATTAAGAAAAAAATGTTCTTCTTGTTTTTTCTTGTTCATTTTGTGTTTAGATCATAAAAAAACATAATTAGGTGTAATTTTGGGGGGCCAGGAACCAATGAATTGGTTTCCCATTATCTCTTATGGGAGAAATTTGATCAGAACTCGAACTTTTTAGGATTCGATCCAGAGTCCGGAACGGATTAAGTTCGAGAACCGAGGTACCACTGTGCTACGCATACGTGTGTACGAATGACTGTAGAGAGATTCTTTGCAGAATATCGTTTTGCGAGTCTGCATATGTCGCCGTGCAACATCCTTAGACGAGCTAGGTTGCCCCCAGCACATCCGTCCTGCTAGGTGCGAATTGAAAAAACAGCAGAGAGGAGACGGGCCCTGCTGCACCGCACCATGTTTAAAACGTTCTTTGACAACAGCTATCTGGGTGGAAATGAGATGGGGGGTCAGGGCATTTCTGCCAGAAGCAAACGGCCGGCACCGCAAAGATATGGACATCAATAGCATCAGGTTGATGCCAGACACAGCAAAAAAATCATAACTATGTGTAAATTTCAGCTCTGCTATGCATAATATGTAGTATGTTGTCAATCTCATCCTCATTATGTAAAGAATATGCAAATGATTTATCTATAAAGTACCTCTGTTACAGAGAATCCTATTAGATTAGCAAGGCAGATTTCAATTACGCAAACCGCAAGCAAATAAAAAAAGCAGTTCCTGGATCAAGTGCTGCAGTACAGCAGCTAACAACACAGTGATGGAATAGTAAATCATTAGCACAACAGGGAGATCGTTGGTTCTACACACTGATTGAGGCCAATGGGGTTTGTCTGATATGAAGGTGGCGTGTTTAGACATTTAAATCTTACCGAGGTACCTGGCTAAAAAAAATCATTATACGCATACTTAAAATCTATTTACTTAAACAGGTGCGCACTATAAATAAATACAAAAAAAAACTTAATGCAGCAAAAAAGCTTACCGTCTGTTCAAATCCCAGAAGGGAAATGCTTGTGTTGAGCTGCATGGTATGTAGGTTGGTATAGAATTGTCTTCTAAGAAAATGAATTAACACATAGTATATGAACATGGATAACTAATATTTGTAGGTGGCAAACATTTCTGTGAACAAATGATAAAAAATAGGAGTATGATTAATTTGTTTTATGTTATCTTTTGGTTCTTTCAGCAGAAGTGTTAGATCTGCTTTGTGACACATTAGCCTGTGCCAACATGTAAAACTGGCTTTTCATAACTGGGTCATTCCCTCCTCACCTTTGAGCACAGGCTGGGTGCCAGGTCATGCGGGAATATGGTGTGGACGCCATTTCAAAGACTTTCTTGGCAAGCAGCAGTGGCCTGACTCGGGGACAAGGAAAAAAAAAGATACTTTCATTTAAACACGAGATTTTAATCAGTTTTTTTTTTCTCTTTCAAAGGTGAAGCACATATAAGTTAGGCATGGAGTATGGAGTTCTGTGCTTGTGGAACATTCCTCCAGTTTTATGGTGCCATTTATGAGTAATGCACTTTTCGTTCATTAAGACTGCATGAAAGTCAAAGGTCATCGCATTCTTCCTGCCATTGATAAACAAAATAGCTACTAAATGACTTTAAGAAGCCTCCAAGTAAATTGCATTTTGATCTGTGATGGAGCGCTATAGCCTCTTTTGGCCGGCGCCCATGTGGCACCCTAAGCCAGCCTGGGTGGTGGAGGGGGCCCTGGCAGAGAACATTGATGGGAGGAAGGAGGGACTAACTCAGCACCCCTAAAGACAGCCCCCTTGACAACTACCTGTGTCACCCAATGGGTTGACCGGAACACTTTCGGTACATCTTACAGCCTAGAGACTGAAAGACTAAAGAAAAAATAAAGATATCATCTTCTGCTATTTGAGCGACTTCTGCGGTAAGTGTGAGTGAGAAAAACAAATTGTCCTCTGTTTTTGTTTTCGTCAACTCGCCTGCTTCATATTAAAACCAGCGACTGATCAAACTGTTATTTATGATTGAAACCCTGAAGAGAAATTCAGGTGATTCATGGGTGTGTTTATCATCTTAGTTGTGTGTCAGCTTCCAGCTCTGTGTCTCATAACCCCCCCCCCACAGCTTGACAGAAACCTTAGTAATGCTCTACATTAAATGCACCATTATAATGCATTCCTAGCACATTCATAGACACAATGTAAGTATACTTTAACATCCTAACATACATTAACAGCTTTAACATGCATTAATAACAAACATTACATGGAATAAACAAGTATAATGATTGTTTTTGCCATACTATATTTGCTATTAAAGCATATTAAACTTGTTTATGTTAGGATGTTATAAGGCTTATGAATGTTCTATGAATGCATTTTGAAGGTGTACTGAATGTTCTGTGAATGCATAATGAACACATTTTGAAGGTGTACTGAATGTTCTGTGAATGCATAATGAATGCATTATGAAGGTGTACTGAATGTTCTGTGAATACATGATGAATGCATTATGAAGGTGTACTGAATGTTCTGTGAATGCATGATTAATGCATTATGAAGGTGCAGTTTATGTAAAGCATCAACGGAACTTCTTGAATGGAGAGGCCTGTAGGGGAAACAATGGACCACAATGCTTTACTGGAGAATGCATTTCCAGGTCTGGCCACCAAGGGTGAAGTGGAGAGCTTCAAGAAACGGATGAAAAGAAATACAAAAGAGCAGAGAATTTTGAACAAATGACAAGGCCTTCCTTTCCGGGGGGTGTAGTCTGAAAAAAAAAATCACCTTAGAAATTGTGATGAACTCTCTCGGTGGATTTGCGCTGAATTTTCACTTCGCATTTCCTTCTAAAACCCGACGGTGTATTTTATTATTTCTTTTCTGGTGAGTACCTTTTTGTTTTTCTCGTTTTGGCACAGCAATCTCCATTTTGTGAGGCTTTAATGAGGGGGCTTGGGAAATGCAGGAAAAGCATTTGCTGCCCACGAGAACCAGCGTCAGGCAGCTTTCAGAAGACAATACCCTGTCATTAGAACTTTAAACATCGCCATTATTTACTCCGCAATGTCCTCCACTGACATTTGTTTTCGCCTCTGCCTTGGGTTTAAAATATCTACAATGTCAAATCAACACCAAAAAAAAAGAAATCGAACAGGAATCCTTTAGCCCACATGACTCAAAATGAATTAACTTTGAAATGAGCATGTATGACTCATAGACCCATCTTAGAAGGAGCCATACTTTCCTTACAGAACACTCTTCATTATATCCCATTAAATGGTGTCGGACGTGCCAAGCGGCTGTGTTCTGCATTTGCCCATCACATTTTGCACACAATTATGTCCTTAAGTTTGCCTCGCTGAGAATAATTAACTACGAAATTAAAAACAAAGACTTCAGCGTACCCGCCGTAAGCTTTAACAGATGATCCTCTGCTTAGGAAGCCGCAGTAATGAATGTACACGGGCCTTGCTGCACAAACAAAGGAATTTAACTGTCTGAAAGTCAGTCCATAGGTATCTTCTTGGTCCTGCTTGATTAATAGAATAATTTACGTGTAACGTGTTCTTTTTTATTGTTTTCTCTGGTGGGACTCAATGGGGAACATAGTGATTAATGGCAAGCCGGATGGTAATTCACAGTTCTAAAATTCATGGCCTACTTATTGCACTAGTTTGTAATTCTAGGACTTTCTATGGCACTGATTTTCATATAAACGCTGCCTCTATATTTATTAAACTGAGCATGCCATAGTAAAATTCACTAAATTTGTTGCAAACTAATGGTTTTATATCCATGTGAATCTAGCTGTTTTCTATGCAAGTCTATTCATTCATGTGTGCAAATTAATAAATTAACAAATATACTGTATATTATGACTTAAATGTTCTTTGTATTATTAACATTGTATTAATTTGGTTAGTAACACTACAAGCTGTGTATGACAGAGGTGATTGTTTAATTATGGGGTGACAGTGATTGTGAAACACACAGAAAAGATGTATGGGGGGAAAATAGCTATTTGTACAGTGTCTTACCTCAAAGGCAGCATTTCATATTCTTTTAGGAGGGCTTACTGTTGGGGTATTAATTAAAAGTTTTTCTTTGTTTTGCAAGGTTAATTTGAATAGCACGTAACTGTGTATCATTAAATGATTACTTTGTAAGCGTGAACAGCGTAGCCATGACATTATCCCCATCCAGTTGAACACTGTGACGAGATCTCGAAATGCTTCTTTCTACGATGTGGTAAGGACATGGAGGCTGACACTCCACCCTATTATTACCATATCAATTATCTTAGATGATGCTTTGTTCAAAAAACAGTTCCAGTTCCCAAAGCACAACGAATGAAAAGGGAGATTTTGCGAAACAGCCGACCTTGTCCGAGCCTGTGTGGACCGCTTCTCTGGACATAATCCAAAAATCCTTCGGCCTATCACTCCTACATCTCTAATAATGCTCCCTCCATTTAAGGATCTGAAATGCAGAATATCTCAATTTCAGGCTCTCTTCTGTTAAATCTAAAACAGCTTTAATCATAAATCTGTGTCCATGGTAAAAATGTACTCCCCTGCACAATCGTGAACAGATGAGAGGTGGCATTGATAGCATCTACCCTTCATTGTGTGATATTCAGCTGTTACCGTTTCTATAAATAGCTGAGGTGTTATTTATTAGACAGGACAGTCATGCTTGCATGTTGTTCTCCCAATTTGCAAGCAGAGGCCTGCTTCCCTGCTCTTCCTCGTGGCTCTGCCATTTTAAAGTAAAAACTGAAATCAGATTTCCTCCCCCCTTCGTCCCACTTTGTGAGTACCATGCCCGGTGTACCAGTCACACTTCTACTCAGATACAACCTGCTGCCAGGTGTCTGGAGTAGGGTATGTTTGGATATATGTGCGCCTAGGTGTTATTTGTGCATGGGTGGTACAACATTTATAATGTCTTTGCTACAAAAGAGTTCATTGACAGATATTTATATTTCTGTTCTATGCTTCCACAAGGCTTCCACACTAAGAGCAGAGGGAGGTGCTCCAGGCTCTTGAGAATTTCCCTCAAGCGCGGCACCACCAGCTTCTTACTCCACGCTGCAAGAGGGGAAACAGTCTGGATTGATTCCCTCACTTTGCATTAAAGGCTTCAGCGCGACATACAAAAGCGGGTGAATCACACTGTCTGGGTGTGGTGGGAGACAACAGGGAGCAGAAGACAAGGAGAGCAGCAGTCAACAGATGGCAGTGCGCAGCTGACGCACAGCAGAGAATCTCTCCTGTTGCTGGATGAAAAAGAAAATGGTGGACACCAGCAGCATCAACGCATCTACCAGATCAAAGAGCCCAGCTCTTCATTCTGGGGTGCCTGTAACTTTATCAGAAGTTGCACTTTCGCAATTTTGGGGCATACTGTAATGAAGTAGTATGGAACTACTGGCCCGAGCAATATTATCTGGGTCATGTGACTTCCGTCTGTCTAGGCAGATGCAGAAACAGGAATCAACTCCATCAAGAGTTAAATGCAAGCCAGTAGCTCGGGGGTTCTCCACTAGACATGGCTCTGACTGATTGCTGACGAGCTCTTTGTTTTGCCATGATATCAATCCCTGCACCTTGATTCAGCACTGGAGAGTTACAGTATAACATATGTGCAAACAGGAGCGCTGTAAAGGGGGGTAAACGATGACGATTCTCAGGGCCCATGACTGAGAGGGGGCCCAGAGATCTGCTTTATGTGTGGTAGGGGGGCCCAACCTCATATTTTGTCATAGGGTCCAAAATTTCTAGCGGCGCCACTGTGTGCAAATACACACTTACTGAGGGAGCTAAGGAGGACACTATAAAAACAGATAAACTTCTCTTTTGGGGAGTATATTTATTAGTAATATTGTTTCATATGCTCTAGAGAGATGTCTGGAATCCATCATTCTTGCACTTGTCTGTCTGTTGCATATATTTCAATTAAGCATGAAAATATGTACAGGTAAAGTGTTATTTACACTTGTTAGGATTCCAGTGTACAGTATCAGGCTTAACAATTGATATAATTTCACTTGACTGTCATTCTTTGTCAAGCTGTAAAATATATATAGAAAATGCTTGCGTGACGCTCAAGGAAAAAATAACATAGTTCTGCCGCTCAGGGTCGAGTGCCGCCGCTGGGAGGCTGCAGTCCGACCTCAGTCTCGGAGCTGCCACATCATGTGGATCTTCTGCTGTTTCATCCACAACCACAGTGGCCACAGGCGATCTGACACAGCCTGCTAGAGGATGAGGCGGGGGCCGCCAATGCAGATGAGTCTGCCGAGGGTCATGTGACTCACACCATTTCAGCACAGACACAAGATTCCAACAATGGACAGTCATTCGATCTTCTAACTGAGGCTTCTAAAAATGGCATCTTCTGGTAAACAGTGACCCACCTCTCCAGAGCAGCCTGAGGGGCAGAGGTCGCCTGTTGCTCTTGTTTCCTCGCCTGGACAGGCTAACGCAATTTCCTCTTGTGACTTTTCCCACTGACATGGAAGCGTGGCGCTTTCAAGTGAGTGTTTGCGTTGAGTGGGGCTGCCAAGCACCGGCCACTAACCTGTGCATACTTTTTGGCTGTCCAACCAGTATCTCTGAAGTACTCCTACCTCCAAACAAAATACCTCTATAATATTGCAAAGTGAAGTGTCAGTACTATTCAGCGCCATTCCTTTTTGCTTGTTGACTACAGTGCCCCCTAGGGGCCACTGGCAAACAGTTTCCTCCATCCCTAACCAAATGCAACCTGTTAACATTATTCTGGTGATTCATTGTAATTACTTGTTGACACCCAGTCTCAGAATGCTTACTCAAACTGCTAAATTCGCAAACTGTGCGTTACCTGAGACCTGACAACTGTCCATTGCGATGCATAAATTGGGTTTAAGGTTTTATTTCTTTCATTAATACAGATAAAGGTTAGTGTAAATGCATACAGTCCAGATTTGTTAAAAACAACTTAAATGTGGAGTCACCCAGTGTGTAAAGCAACACATCCCCCCTATGGTTATGAATGGATGGTCAGTCGGCTGGAACACACAAAAAAAAAAAAATGTGAACTCAAGGACAACGGTTGGTCTTTTATATGTAGAAGACAGGGAACTGGCCAGGGAGAACAAAAAATCCTATTCATTCCTGTTAACAGGCGCTGGTCGCCAGTCTTCGGTCTTTCCTGGGTCTCTCCCTGTCAAATTAATATGAAGTTGTTTTTAATGGAATGCCAAAGCCTTGACATACTACATTTATATTTTCCCTAGATGGATGCCCAAAAGCTTTTAGAGTTTTACATCAATTTATAACTGGAACAAGCTGCCAAACTATGTCACCCATGCAAAAGCTGTGAAACATGTTTAATAAGCTGAGACTGCAACACATTTGTATTTTTTTTAAGTACCTAAATTAGCCCTCAGGAGACCGCAGATAACACTTCAAATTGCAGTTGCATATATGCACACACGGACACACACACACACACACACACAGACATGCATGCATGGACACATACATAGACATGCATGCACACACACACATGTATGCACACAGACACAGACATGCATGCATGCACACACACACACATGTATGCACACAGACACAGACATGCATGCATGCATGCACACATATACATGCATGCACACATGCATACATGTTTGTACTCATACCTTTCTGTGAACTGTCCATTCATTTCTAAGGGGCATAACCTTAATCCCAACTACGAGAACCTTAACCCATACTCAGCCCTACCTTGACCGTAAGTAAACTAACAAAATACATGACTTTTGGAATTTTTAGTTTTTTGACTGCATTCACAGGTTTTAGTAAAACTGAGGTTATACACAAGGGGACTGAAAAAATGTCCCCACAAGGTAAACAGTTCCAGGTTTTTATCACATTGTGGGGACCAGATTTCCATGTAATTATTATTGTAATTTTTTGCTAAATCATTTGAAAGACCTATTCAAATCTCGCATCTTTACTATCTTAAAAGTAACCCTCTTTTGGCAGTATATCACCAAAATATATTTCATCTGAGTATTGTAATAGTATCACTCAAGGGATCTGAATTTGCAAAATAATTATCGTAATCTAGTTACTTGAATGTTGTGGACCTTGGTCCTCAGTTCTATGGACAGAGTAAAACATTTTTCCATGAATATGCAAATGCAGTGGTGCAGTGGCTGAGATGACGGCACTGTGGTCTCATGCCTGCGGGCTTTGATTCCCACCGCAGTTTTGTGAGTCTGAACTTTGCATTTTCTTTTGTTTGTGGTCCCTCTCTGGGATCTCTGCTCCTGCCACAAACCAAAGACGTGCTTTTGGGGAATCGGATCTCTTAATTGCCCATAGAGTGTTTGAGCATGTGGCTGTGCCTGGAGATAGAGCGATTTCCGGTCCAGGATGTCCCTTGATAATGCTTCCTTGGACCATCTACAGTACCAGCAGTAATATCAGCAGTACTAGCCATAAAATACAATATGAATTATTTCCAATTTCTACTAGCTTATACTTTTATAACTTTAACCTTTTCATACCTTTGCATTTTATTATGTCTTGTTTATTTAGGTTTTATTTACTCGCATGTTTATTTTATTTAGATTCATTCGATCTTTCTGTAATTGAATTGAACTGAAAGTTAGCTGCTTCACCGTCTTTGGTTTTATATTAATTTCATGCATGAAGCAGTTTGAGTTGCTTAATAGATTGATGGAGGTAGATCTCCTAATACTCACGCATGCCCAGTAATGTCACAGACAAAAAAACACTACAGGCAGATCACAGAAAATACGCCGAGGGCAGTATATTGTATTCTGGCCTTTATGTTCAAGTGAAAATTGTTGGTAGTAGCGCAGTTTTCATTTCCATCAATGTGAAGTGTTGCACTAACTATTCCAAAGAATGTGTTACAAGGAATAGCCCTCTCGCTTTGTGCGTTAATTGTATCTCCCCCTTAGGCCATAATCGTGTGTGTGCGCGCCATTAACATCTTATTCTTGTATTTAATCAGTTCAACAAAAGATCATTTAAGAACTATGGTATGAGACACTCCACCCTGCAAGCTGGGCATTTCCGCACTATTTGCTTCCTCAGTGAGGAAAATGGGACTAAAATTGGGTTCACACACTCTGGACAGTTCCGGAACGTATTCCTTTTATAAGGGGGGCAGCTTCATTTGCTTTCGGAGCTAAAGGTCTGTTTGGCATGGCTGTGTTGCAAAGTGGGTCTCCTGAGGCGAGACTGGGAATGTGCTGCTCACAGCCTGCTTTGCCAAACGAAGGCGTGAGTTTGCAGAATGACAGCATCGCCGTCATCAAAAGGGGGCCCACTTCCAGACTTATTAAAGCTATCAGAACTGCACTCAGCTCCTTATCTGGCCATAGGCCCATTGTCACACGCACCGCTGAAGGAGACCAAGCTGAGAAAGAACGCATACTGGAATCAGGTACTATATTCTATATGGTCCAGGATCTGTGCTAAGGAGATAACAGCTACACTGGGCCAATCAATTGTGCAATGCAAATAGACTCGTTTCTGAGTTGCTCCGGTCAATAACTAGATTAAACACCAGATTTAACTCCCTCTCAAAGAGTTTGTCCTTAACCTTGAAAAGAGAATTTAATTGGGTGTCACTGCTGTCATTTGTGCCTGGGCTTAGCACTTGTCAGATCTGTGACATTGCTTAGGTGTAGAAGAACTGAATTAGTGCCTTAATTGCAATTAGCTGAGACCCAAGGTTAAAGGAACAAAGGAATTGTACTGGACACTGGAAAAAAGGTCAGCATTCCAGCTTACGTGTTTTACCTTAAAATTAGTATCAGCATCTTTCAGAAATATTTCCAAAAATATAAAAATAATTCACAAGGACCGATGGTTGAATCCCTTTCTTTCGGTATTTTGGTATCAGAGAGAGTAATTTTAAAAAATCATTATATGTATTTTATTATTTTATAATCTATATCCATACCAATATCTCTCTCATTATATATAATGATATTTCAAATTGTCCATTTTTGTTTTTGACAAGCCTGCAGATATCTGACACACTTACATGCATAATGCTGACAGAGGTCTATAGTATATTTTCCTGCAGTTTGGGGGCTAATCTCACAAATGTGTTTGGTAAGAGGCTTAGTTGTCCAGGGTTAGCGAGGTGGATATTTGCCTGTATTGCATTACACAGGAACATGAGAAAGAATATTATTGAGTCTTCTAGATATTATAGAAGACGGTTTTGCTAACTATAAAGCCTGGCTTTTAGGAATATCCATATTATTCAAAAACTCAATAAAAGGCAAAAAAGCTCATTTTGAAGGGAAATTAGAGATCCTTGTCAGAGTGGCCTGAATTAAATCCCAATTCAAATGTAAATATCTCCCAGACAAAGTAAAATTTTATGTCCCGAATGCAAGCTGTCATTATTGTAGGACGGTAGATCAACATGCAGGTGGTAATGACATACAGTGCGAGACACAGCCAAGACATCTCTTTATGTTTATGTCTGTCTGCACGGAGATGCTTCAGTCTCCCGAATCCGCTCAAGACAGCAGGCCGGAAACATTTTCCTCATCACAATTCATCAATGTCAGTGCTGGGAACGGTAATCAAACAGCTAACAGTCTAACAGCTAGTAAATATTTATTGGCCTCTGCCTTCACCTGAACTCCTCAAATTCTACTTCACTGAAATGGAATGTCACAAAAAAAATGTGAATATGAATTATTATCGTTTAGAATCATACAATACAATCATTATTTATCTTTGGCTAATGGATTGGCATCTATAGTGCAACTAATGGTTAGAATGAGGGACAGAATGGTGGTAAACATTAAGTAATAAACCTCATGATTTGGTTTTGCAATGGCATATTGGATATTTGGAGGTTTACGGTTTCATCTTCATTTTGATTCTTCTCACAGTGTTTGACATCTTCATTGGATAGAATTATGAACAGACTGACACTTTCCAAGGTGTCCTTCTAAAACCAAAATTACAGCTCAGTCACAAATACATTATTGATACAATCTTCCTTATGACCATTACAATATCTCCAAAGTTTTCTTTTTTTAATCTTATTTTAATAGATGCTTACAGATGTTTTACAGTACTTCGATTATTTATTGTAACACTATTCTGATAGTCCTGTGTTTTCCATTTAAAATAATCTATTGCAGGAATGTCGAAGCTGTTAGGTAAATGTTTCTTTAGTGACCATGATTTCTTTCCATTTTGCTATGTTTTGCCATACTGACAGAATACACAAAAAATCCACTGGGAAAAATTCAGCAACGAAAACACGGTGTTTCACGTGGAAATAACCGATGCAACACAATTTTAGTCATTGGTTCTCTAAAAGGCGTCAGAAGAACATCTTGGATTATTACCATATTGGAGCTCAGATATATTTTGAAGTGATCCCACTAATCTTAAAACAAGCTGAAATGCTTTCAACTCCCAGAGCATGAAAAGAGGAATCCTCAAATCATCTTATAGCAGAACAGTCTCCAAGCAAAACTGGGTCACTTTAGCTAATTTACCT
>JABFDZ020000138.1:305065-324657 GCA_019775955.2 Pollimyrus isidori | reverse complement strand
ATGCACACCTATGGGCAATTTGGCAACTCCAATCAGCCTCAGCATGTTTTTGGACTGTGGGGGGAAACCGGAGTCCCGGGAGGAAACCCCACAACGACACGGGGAGAACATGCAAACTCCACACACAGGAAGCCCAGGCGGAGACTCAAGCCTGGGTCCCAGAGGTGTGAGGCAACCGTGCTAACCACTGCACCACCATGCCGGCCTATTTTAGAACACTAGCAGAAAATTACATTTTTAGAGATATTTGTACACAAGAGGCGGAGTGGTGGCTTTGAGGCTAGGGATCTGTGGCAGCAACTGGAAGGTTGCTGGTTCAAGTCCAGCGAATGCCCAGAGTAATTCTACTCCATTGGGCCGTTGAAAGCAAGGCCCTTAACCTGCAAACTACATCCAGCTCTATAAGGAGGTCCTCCAACTCTAGTGGCAGGTTTGGTACTCCGGCCACTTCAAAAAAACTCACACTGGTCCAGTCAGACTAGTGTGGTGCTGAGGTATCACCTGCCACATGGCTGCACTCAGGTTCTCATCCCTGAGGTGGTTTGTTGTGTCATGAGTGCAGCAATGCATCAGTGCATGCTCCTTACATCCAGTCTCCAACAAAAACATGTAGGATTTAAATATAAAGCACATAAACAATCTGTTGTAAAAATCTGACCGCATATTTAATGATGTATTAAACTGAATATTCACTATGCTTTGGTTTTTCTATACATTCAGTTTTTCTGTTGCCTCTTCAGAGCTAAATCCACCCCATTACGATTAGAGAAATTAGAGATATTAAAACTAGCATCTGCAAGCAGATAGAAGCAGGAGAGACAACGCTGCACACAGCGGCAAAATAACAAAACACAAATTTCATCTTAAATTTGTGGAAAAGCAAGGTACTGCAACCTTTTAAAATTAATTACAAGCAAGCCTGGTCCATTATCTGCTGACCTGGCTCCACCTTAGTAAATTATTTATTTCTTCTAACCACTCAATGAGCAAGGCAATAATTTGTTCTGATTGGTGCCAACAGGCAGCTAATAGACTCCTGACCTCCAGCAACCTCTGTTTGGTAACGTGGCCCTTGCCATCATAAAAAGCTCCCCGACAGCCACACTTACATTTATGATCTGATAGTGCTCCAGATCAGGGTTTCTCAGCCCGATCCTCGGGGGCCCAAAGGAATCTCATGTTTTTGCTCCCTCCCAGTTCCCTGCCAGACAGTCCACATTTTTGCTCTTTGGGAATCACTGCTCTAGACCGTCTAAAAGCAGCAATCCTTCACATGTACATAGAAAATAGTGTGTTTGTACTGTAATATATGCTATTTATGGCATTTGGTAAGATGCAAACCATTTCATTGAAATTGTAGATAGCAAGAAGCTATGGTTTATATCAAACATTCATTTTTCTCTTTAGAAGCCCATCATCGGACAGCAGAATCTGGCTTGGGAGGAGATACGGTCATGTGACATTTCCCCCTTGTATTGTCGATCTGACCTCTCCCTTTCAAAACAATGATATGTCACTGTCCAAAATTTATATACTTCTTTTTGTTCCAACTGTCCATGTGATTCAATTTATAAGTTCACCTTCTTTTTCAAAAGTCTCAGATAGATATGCATAAAATAAAACAAGCTAGAATAAACTTTTATATTTCAAATTATCATTAGTCGTTGCTGAAGAATAATTTGTATTCCCCTAAAAACTAAAACTGTTTTTACTTTTGCTGGTGTGTTTTTGAATTTGCTGGTGTGTTTTTGAATTTGTTGGTGTGTTTGCCCTTCAGGGCTTCCGTAATTTGCATAATATTTCATCAACTTCATATATGGAACAGCCACCATTTTCCACAACGGTGGATTTGAATCCATTGGGTTTTATTGGGCTCTGCACACTAGTTAGGGGTGCTGATCTCTCACTACTAAGAATTGGCACTTTGGCTAGGCCACTCAAGGATGCTTACTTCCTTGTTCCTAAGCTACCCGCATGTTGTTTTAATTCTGTGCTTGGCATCATTGTGATTTGATGAATTTACTACCAAACTTAAGGTTTATTGCAAAGTAAAAAGGTTGCCAAAAGTGGCCAGCTGAGATGTTCAATTCCAGACGAGTCTGCACACACATACACACACATTTCCATGCATAAAATACTTTTATTACCTTGTAGTCTGTAGGGTTTGCAAACATTTTTTATGTAGCTAATATTAAGTTTATGACAGAATAATACAGATTTGCCATAAGATTTCTTGCATGAGAGCCTGAAAGCATGAGTGTCACGGCAGATGTGTGAGAGCTGGCAACCCTAGTTCCCTCACAGTACATCCCTGTACTTTGTGCCATCCATTAATCCTTCAGTAGCTGAGAGGCTACTACCACTATACTTCACTGTGGGATCCGTGTTTTATGGGGCGTGAGAAGTGGTACTTTTACACCACACAAAGTATTTTACATTCTGTTGAAGAAGCAGAATTTTGAACTCGTCAGACCATAACACCTTTTCCCACACTATAGCTATGTCACTTTTTTATGCTGTCTCTAGAAGGCTTCAAACAAGCACGTTCTTTTATAGTACTGGCTTCGTTTTTATCACCCTCACATACATTTGGTGGGCAGTTGCACAAGTTACACAACCTGTACATTAGTTAGTTAGTTATTTGTATTTATAATTTTAAAGATGCACTATGGCCCCCTGTCCAGGGTTGTTCCCTGCCTCGTGCCCCTTGCTCCCGGAATAGGCTCCGGACCCCCCGCGACCCAGTAGGATAAGCGGGTTGGAAAATGGATAGGTGGAAGATGCACTATATTCATTTGTCATTCTGTTATTTTACCACTTTAGAAACACTGGAGGCCATGTTCTTAGTAATTTAGAAACACATTTGCAATGCATTATAATGCATTCATAAATCATTATGAGCAAGGCTACACATATTTATAAAAAGGCATAACCCATTTTAACCCTGTTTATGAACACATTATTATTTATGATGAATGTGTTTATAAATGACTAAAAACATGGCCTTAAGGAAAGTGTTACCACCACTTTGAAATAATACAAAATAAAAACAAAAAACATATACTGGAAAAGTTCTTTTTATTTGATATGGGTCTTAACATGGCTAAATAGTACTTGAATTTTTTGAAATGTGAAACTTAAAAATGTATTGAAATTGCATATCACTACAAGTAATATTCTTGCTTATTCAGTCGTAATGCCCTGACAGTATGAAAATGCATTAAGATATCAAGTTATTCCATAATTGCTTCATACCTCTAGTAGAAATGAGCTAATAAGTGAAGTTTTGGCAGCAGTATAGTAAGTCAAAAATGAATATCAGAGCTATTAATTAAAGTTAAAGCTGATGGAAAATCATTATTTTTAGTGCAAAACTAACCTCTTATTTAACTGCTCACTTCAATATACATCTCATACACAAACAATAACGTTTACTGGACATTCTCTGAGCAATGAAATGCATATACAAACACTGTACAATCTATAGTGTTATATACACTGTAAAAAAATATTGTACTGCCTATAATACTATCAGACTGGGTATTGGTGTTACGATAGCTTCCCATGTTTTCTTCTTGTCAAAGGTGAGTTTTGGACCTTTTCTGGACAGTGAGTTTGGGTTGTGTGTTGTACCTTCAACTTCTTGATTATTGAATCTGCAGAGCTAACTACAATATCCAAATACTTGTGTTATTACTGTATGTGATCATTTTCCTTCTGTATGCACTGCAGAAAACTGTTTGATCTTCATTGTTATGCTTTTCCTTCAACACATGGCATAGAATTTGGATTTATCCAGAAAATGGGAGTGGTTTCTTTGTTCGTGCCTAGGCAAAGAACAGCAGTAAGGCAAATCAGTGTCCCAGTTAGGGCAAAATTGTTCACCAGAGCAAAGGACTGACAGAATATTTCTAGCCTTTTAGCCTTTGTTTTGATATCCACAGACAAAGAATTTGGCTTAAATTGTATTATGTTTGAGTTTGTTGCATTGCAAGTAAAAATGTCCTGGACAATAATGTGTTTGTCTTTCATTTCTGATCTATCAATATTTGAAAACAAAGTCAGGGTTTGAATATTTTTTTTCTAATATAATATATTGTTGAACCAGGAAAATATATCAGTGGTTGTTGTGTACTATATCAGTAGCAAAAAAAAACTGTGATGGCTGTATTTGTGTCATGGACCATTAGTCATTAGCTAGTTTACCCGTGACATGGAACGGGAGTGAGAATGGGTAGTGAGTAGACCTCAGATCCGCAGATGATCCAAATTCATCAAGGCACTTTCATTTACCACTTACTGCCCAAGAGGTAAGATGCAGCATATAACACTCCCCTGCAGAGTGGCCTTCAACCCATGAACATCACTGAACAAGGAGCTCTCATGAGACCAGACAGTTCAACAGAGGTCAGGCTTCTGCTGTCACAGTTATTAACAGGTCTGTTTCTCCCCACCCCCTAAAACCCTCGAGAATGGGGAGTATCAGGATTACCACTGCTCTCCTCAGGCCACAGGTCTCCTTTGGTATAAAGAGCAAAGGACTAAGGGGCTGCAATCAGACACAAAGACAAACATATGCTACACACTGCCGTTCAAACATCTGAGAACCACTGTAGTGTCTGTGCTTTTTCTGCAAGATAAACATGTAGCAAATGGGGTAGCAGGTGAATATCAGCAAGCATCTATCCCCAGTCCCATGGATTCAGCATCACCACTTCATGTGTATGTGGAGGGAGCAAGGAGAAGCAGAAGGGTGGGAAGTGGCTTCAAAGTTGGGAGCAGTGCTTTTTCTGAAGGCCATAGGTCATGCCAGAGCTAAACTCAGTTTGTCAGTGAGCTATGCACATAATTTTCAGGCAGGAGGCAGCTTTGGTACCTCCTTGTCTAGATACTTAAAGATTTGCAGGCTCACTATGGTACCGCTAGACCTCAGGGTGGTGTGTGGCTCTCTGGGTTAGGACTCCGTGCCTGTGATCAGGTCATTGGGTTGGGTAATTTAGGTCCAGAGAGTTGAAGTCCAGACCGGGATTTTGTTTCAACCCAATTCTGGTCCTTTGTTTAATATGTTTCTGTGTCTTATGAAGAACAAAATCTTATCTAGGTCTGATTTAAAGGGGCCCAGGGTTTTAGCTTGCACTTGCAGGAAGACTATTCCATACTCTAACTACACGCTGTGTAAAGAAGTGCTTCCTCAAATTCAAAGTATCATCATTATTGCTATTCATCTGAGATTGGGAACATGGTGTTTTAATCGGGCCAGACTGTAAAACATCTCTGCGATCTACTCATCTATGCATTTTCTCCAATAGAACTGCAGGGCAGTGCGTGGATTGGGGTCATCACTACTGCATGCCATGTGCTCGACTGAACATCTTGATGCCTTTGTAGTAGAATAGCTCAATTGTAAATGTAACAGCTATTATGTTATTTGATTAATATATAAAAATGACTGAGGCCTAGGGTGGTCCAGTGCATAGCAGTATTGGTTCACTACTTTGAGGTGAGGGGGGTTTAGGGGGGCGGTTATGAATTTCACCCATTCTCTGTGAGTTTCCCTCTTCTCCTGATGCTATGAATTTTTTCTGTACAATCTGGTTTCTCCCTGCAGTCCAAGGTCTTGTAGGCAATTAAACTGTTATTTTTAAGTTGCCCAGTATGTGTGTATGTGTGTGTGTGTGTGTGTGTGTGTGTGTGTGTGTGCGTGTGGTCCAGATATACCTCACCTTTGTGGGGACCAAATGTCCCCACAAAGTGATGAATACCAATTTTTTTCCAGTTTCCTGGTTCCCATATGGGAAAACTCCATTTTATAAAAATCTGTGACTGCCATGAAAAAACTAAAACTGCAAAACCTTTTGTATTTTGCTTGGTTGTTTGATGGAAAAAGTTTTGTAAATGTCATCATTGAACTTTATTGTATATAAAATACGTTTCATAATAGTGAAAAGTGAGTTTCACAGTATTAGTGGTCATATTTGTCTAAAGGATCTTGTCAAATTAATGGCCATTACCTTGTACTGCAGGGTACCCAATGATCTCATTTTAGCCTGGAAATTATGACTAGAAAGTAAGGACGTAGCAG
The DNA here is from genome assembly GCA_019775955.2 of Pollimyrus isidori. Taxonomy (NCBI): domain Eukaryota; kingdom Metazoa; phylum Chordata; class Actinopteri; order Osteoglossiformes; family Mormyridae; genus Pollimyrus; species Pollimyrus isidori. The sequence goes on along the minus strand of JABFDZ020000138.1, from coordinate 318,575 downwards.
TGATGTTAGCTGACATGGCGACCACCAATTTAGGGAGAAGATTACATTACATTTAGAGTAAATGAGGAACTTCACCTGTCTTTCCCTAGTTTTGAAAATGATAGCACAAAAAAGCGGAGTTAATGTTCGCTGAAATTGTAAATGTGCTTTATGAGTAACTTTCGAGAAAATAACAAAAAAGCTGAAAAATGAGAGGCTAAAATGAAATAAAAGCAAATGCACCAACAGTCTTGATAGATCTCAGAATGAGGCAAACCTCACATCAATGATTTCATATAATGAACATTGTCAGACATGAAGATACAAAATTATATATTATTACACTTTTTCCATCAACAAATGAACAGTCCCAAATGGAATCTAATGTAAGCTAGTCAGCATTTAATATCTCTCAACTTTAATGTAGGCATGCTGTCAATTCTTATTTAGTGTGGGAGATACAGTTCACTTTTATAATAGAGATCAGATTTCACTGGACTTCATCTGTGTTACTTATACATATTTTCCTTGCACTGCACAACTAATGTTTCAGACCAGCTGACCACAACACCCGCTCATTAATCATTATCTAAATAATTACTTAATACACAGACAGTCTGTAAGTCTACAATGTGCCTTTGGCCACAGTACAAGTCTTCAAATTTGTATAGGCCTCGCAATCACCCTGAAGACCTGGAATAGTGAGAATGATCCTAATCCTGTGACATACACTAGTCAATGTGGTACCATAATGCTTACATGTGTAAAAACTTTCATTTACTATACTGGTATGAACACAAACTTATACTATGGACAAAAGCACTGGGACACCCATAGTAATTACAGGAATTGGCCACATATGACACACCCATTACTGACATACAGGTGTATAATTAAGCTCACAGCAAGGCAATCTCCAGCATCAAACAATGGCTGCAGAATGGGTGGTCAGACAGAAGATGGTATTCAACTGTCATCGGACACCTTTCCAACAAGTCAAGTCTCCACGCTTCTGTCCTGCTGTCCTGCACTGGTCAAATGAAGTGATTGTGAAGTGGAAACATCTGGGAGCAAACTCCACTATAAAGTGGGGGTCAGGCAAGCTCACAGAAAGGGAGCTGATCATCTACTCAACCTGGGATGCATTTGCCAAACAACGACGGAAGTTAGCATTAACAATGCATCGTACTGTGGTAGTTCAAACTAACCATCATCTGAAATACAACTGTTTCCCAAAACTGTCATACCGCAGTAGTTTGAACCACTTTAGTTACTTTGGACTTTCGTAGTTCAAACTACAATGGTCAGACTCACAGCGAGTCGTGCGCAACAACTTACAATCTACTTTCACAGCAGGCAGCGAACAAAAATAATCACACACACATACACACACACACACACACACACATATATATATATATATATATTGTACTAAACTTTATTTTGTATGAAATACATTTCATAATACTGTGGTGAAAAGTGAGTTTCACAGTATTAGTGGTCATAGTTCAACAAATTCAACAACGACGGTTTATTTCACAAAAAAATTAAAATTTACATGTGCAAAAATATGTGAAACCTTGTACAGGTCGCCGTCGACTTACGACCATGATTGGTTACGACTGACTGGTCGTTACATGATTTGGTCGTAAGTCACATATGTATAGCCTACTGTACAGTAATGTATTGTTATAAAAATATTTGTCATACCTTATCATAATTTTCTTTATTCATTATGTATTGTTATACATCATACTTTTCTCTGTTCATTATTGTTAGACATCATGATTTTCTTGGTTCATTATAGTTATACTGTTACTGAGATAACAGTTAGCGGCTTAGCGTGCATGGGAATGGTAGTGCTGACGGGAACTGGTGCGCAATCTGTCATATGCCCTGCCAGACATACGAGTTGCGATCATGGTCGTAAATTGGATAGGTCGTAAGTCGACGAGGATCTGTATTAGTAGCTTGTGGCTCCTCCGTTTACAGCCATTACTTCAACTAAACGTCTTCTGTAACCACTAACCAGTCTTTCACATCTGCTTATGGGGATTTTTGCCCACTCCTCCTTGCAGAATTCAGCCAGTTCAGAGAGGTTGGAGGGACATCTGGCATGTACCGACTTCTTTAGGTCTCGTCACAACATTTCAGTTGGGTTGAGGTCCGGACTTTGACTGGGCCAATCTGGAGAGCGAATCCTCTTTCCCTGAAGCCATTCTTTTGTAGTTTTGCTTGAATGTTTTGGGTCATTGTTGCATAATTCATTTTTGTCCCAGCTTCAACTTCCTGACTGATGCCAGAAGATTGTTGATATGCTGAAGAATTCATAGTTCCTTGGATAATATGGAGTCGTGCAGGTCGAGAAGCAGAAAAGCAGCCCCAGACCTTCACATTTCCACCACCATATTTCATTGTTGGGCGGTTTCTTCTTCATATGCCGTGTTGGGTTCTCCAAACATGTTGGTTTTGATTGTGACCAAATAAATCTATTTTGGATGCATCTGTCCAGAGAATGAACTTCCAGAACATCTCTGACCAATTGCTCTCTGGCAAAGTTGAAATGGGCAGCTTTGTTCTTTTTTGAGAGCAGAGGCTTCCTTCTAGCAACCCTCCCATGAATGTCATGGCTATTCAATTTTCATCTGATTGTAGATGCATGCACATTTGTCCCAGATGTCAGAGAGGTCTGCAACTCTCTAGAGGTAATGTGTGGGTTGGCCTTTACCTGATTTATTATTTTTCTGGTGCTTCTGGGTGATATTTTTGATGGGCGTCCACTTCTAGGCCATGATTCTGTCATGTTAAAGGCTCTTCATTTGTAAATTATCTGTTTTACAGTGGACATGCACATATCACAGGGCTTAAATTCCAGGTGACCTGAGACAAGGCCGAGCCTGGTAAAAGAGGCACCAAAGGGGGGTTACACACATAAACACACATACACACACACAGATAACAAGGGAGGCCAGCATTCCATCTTTTATTGCCCAAAGATTTACAGTAGTACCTCAGTTCTCGAACCCGCTACAACTCAAATTTATTGAAAGTTGAACAAACCAGTTTTACCTAGAATTTGATCTGAATATCAGAAGTCGAACTGTGAATGCTGACCAAATATGAATTGTACACCCAGGAAATGAGTCATACTACAATGGAATTCTTACTTGAATGCCTTCAAGTAAGTGGATTTGTACCACTGTAGACACTCTTCCATTATGGCAATGACAGCTGTCAGTGAATAAGGAGTACTTCACCAAAGTGCTGTACTCTTTTCTAAGGCAACTGTTGTCCATCTAAATAATTACTTAATACACAGACAGTTTGTAAGTCTACAATGTGCCTTTGGCCACAGTACAAGTCTTCAAATTTGTATAGGCCTCGCAATCACCCTGAAGACCTGGAATAGTGAGAATGGTCCTAATCCTGTGACATAGTCAATGTGGTACCATGAGTTATTTGTATAATGAAGAAACTGCACAACACCCAATGGTCTGCATACAGCAAGGCTACAAATACACACATGTATTCATACAAGGGATAATGATTTATTATTATTATTTTCTTTTTATTTTATTGATGTATGTTTTTTAGTATTATTCCTCTTTTTTACTATACTGTATATGGTGAAGTCTACCATATGGCACAATGACCACAGAGTACACAACATCCTTTACCAAGCAATACACACTAACTGCATATGCTACTACAGGGGTGGGCAATCTTATCCAAAAAGGGCCTGTTGCGATTGGTGACAGACGAGCAGACCCAGATATGCGAGTTGAGGGGTGTTTATTTAAAGGACTGGTCAAGGCAAAGGTATCCAGAACGCTAGGCAAAGATCGAAGTTGGGGGGCAGGCGAGGTAGTCAGAATCCGGGGAATCAGACGAGGAAGGACCAGGAAGGAAAAGGCAGACAAGGAAGGACCAGGGCGAGACAACAAAGGGCAGCCAAACACGGGACATGGAGCAGGTCAGGGCGGAGGACTCAGGAACGGGAGCTGGACTGGGAAAGGGAAGCGAAAACAAGAGGTCTGGGCACACGGGTAGGGAACGAAACAAGGGACAAGCGGGGAGACGAGAGATGAGTAAATGCTTAGCAAGGCTCAATGAAATCATAGGCTCAATACTTCGCACCGACGCCTGGCACCCTCCACCTCTTTATAGTGAGGCTGAGGAGGTGGAATAGGTTACACCTGGTTGGCCACGCCCACCCAGGGCCGGGAACGTAACAGGGCCGGTGTGTTTGCAGGTTTTTTGGGATAACAGTTTGATCAGTTGCTCAAACCCAGTTGTGCGAACTCTTCAGTCCGTCAGTCCTCTACGTTCTACTCTAAACACAAAGTTGGAGTAAAAAGCTGCGTGCCTGATGGCCCTTTCTGGGTAACAACTCAATATTATTGCTCACTAGACAGTTACCGTACTTATGGCCAGAGACCCACATAACAATTACGTTTCAAACTACATTTTCAGACAACTTCACATTACATGTGATTGTAGAGCTAAATTATTCTTTATTAGATATTAAAGATTATTATATTTTTTACTTACACGGTGACTATACCCTTATTAGACTGCATTTTCCACCATCACTGACGTATTTACCCAGAACTATGCTTCTAACTACAGCTTGCGAGCTGTAGTTCGAACTACGTAACTTAATGTTTGTGAACATTTGTTCGAACTATGGTTTTCGGAAACACCTGAGTTGTTTAAAGATGCATCGTACTACAGTATGTAAGTCCGCAGTATTATTACCTCTGTAGCTCAAACTATGGCTTTAGAAAACACCTAAAAGAGTTAGCTATGATGGTTTTGGGAAACATACCCCTGAATGGCAGCAAATCCCACCAACAATGTTCTAAAAGTAGAATCTTGGTGAACTTGCATATAAAAGTAAGTGATTGTTTCCAGTTAAGGACATTCACCCTTGTATTTCTTGTCTTCATTTTGAATAGCATCACACGAGGAGGTGACAAGTATTTAACATCAGCTGAAACCCGATGCAGCTGAAGCTGGGCGACATTTGGAATAGCAGCCGAACAACATTTTTTATGTGATGGAAGGCTGGGCATCTACAGGGTGCGGATAGCGAGGTGAGACAAGGATGGTTAGTCAACTGCCGCGCTCAGCTGAGAGATCAACTCCCCCTCCCAAATCCCCCAACAAAAAGAAGGAAGCGTGCCAAAGGGATTGGCCAATCCTGCCCAGTTCCTCTCACTATGAAATCACAAGCGCCACATTACTGCGACACTAATTCATGAATCTAAAAGGGATGCTTACAACACAACCAGTGCAAGTGTACCATGTCGATCTTCACTAATGTCAGACAATCTGTCACAATACCAGACATACCATTTGTGGTTTTAGTGTATCACTGTTTGACCCATAAACCACTGGAATATTAGATTGTGGAAGAGCAGTAAGAATGGGAAACCTCTAGGCATCAGATTCTGGGGTTATAAATCAGTGTTTCCCAATCCAGTCCTCGGGAACCCACAGACATTCAACATTTTTCCTCCCTCTAAGTTTTACGGTAGGGAGAAAAAATGTTGACTGTCTGGCAGGGAGTTGGGAGGGAGCAAAAACATGGACTGTTTGTGGGTCCCTGAGGACCGGGTTGGGTAACACAGTTCTAAATGTATCTTTGTTGTTAAGAATTGTGCACTAAAATGTTGCTGGTTTAAGTACTAAGATGGACACCTTATTTGTCTCCATGATGCCTTATAGCTTCACTGAATATACACAAATGCATATTATAAGTATAAAATTGAAACCTATGTGTTTCACTTTGTATGAACGCATCAGCTAATCAAATAAAATGATTATTTTAAAATACAGATTAATAGTTGCTTTCCTGCCATGCAGTAAATCAAATTTTCCATACACGAGCAAGCACACTGCTTGTTGGGGTAGTGGAAATAGGAGTTTTTGATTAGTCTATCTAAGTGATTGGTTTTGTATTACTAATTTTGCATTGACTTTCAAAAAATATTTCCTTGTGTTTTTTACGACTGTACACTCCCATGATGAACTCAGTTGTGCTTTGTGCAACCTCCATCATTAAACACACCACATCCCATTTGCTTTATTTTTAGCAGATTCATTTGTTCTTCCAAAGTCTCCCATTTTGCATTAGCATAAAATTATGGGATAATCAATTCTGGCTCTCCCATTTATCCCCAGCGGCTCCACGCGAGGCGGCGGTGGCCCCCTGTCGGAGTCTGAATGATGTATTCCACAGGTTATCCGCACAGTGAATAACAACACATCTATGGCTGGCATGTAGCGCTGAGATTTTCTTCAACGCACCTACCCTGCAGACTCGCCTGATTAACCATCTTATCGTGTTCACAGCTATGCTGGTGCACAGGATCAAGTGCCCTGTTCAAAAGAAACAAAAAAACTCATAAACACACCGTAAACAGCATGAATTCTTATCATTTAAAACTAATAAAATTGGTTTGTATTTCGGAGCCATTGTACTATGTAGTTAGTTAAGTAGTTTGGTAAAATATTAAAGTAGAAAAAAGGCATTATGCAGTACAACGTAGCCTTATTCTGCTTGAAAAATATTATTAATCAGAAAAAAATATATATATGTACAATGTTGGGTACTGCAATTTCCCTGTAGATTTAAACAAATGTGATTTGTTAGACATGTTTTCATTATATCAACAAACAAAATCCATTTGCTTATATGAATCTCTAAAAAATAATGGGACAGTATTGCCACCACAAACAAACTTCTGCCAAAATTTCCTATTTACTGTTTAGAAAACAGTTTCAAAGCTTATCAGTTTCTGTTGGCCAATCTACATATTTCTTTCCTACTGGAGGAAGGTTAACCATTTGTAACCACGTTTAGAGGAGCAGTCGGGTAAAAGCATATAAGCAAGTTAATCCAAAGTGTGCAGGAGAATGTCTGCTGGCTGTATAAACGTTTTTACATAAAAATATTAATGCTCCTCTAAGCTAAATATTCATCCTCCATTATGGGTATTTCTGTAGTAAGCTGGGGGATATGGTTAGTTTTCATACGAGTTAGAGGTAGGGATCACACACAGTCTTGGCGTAGCACGAAGGCAGCTGTCTCTGCTCCTCTGTGCCATGTTGATAGATCTTTCCCTTCTTTTTGTGGAGCTGGCTCCTTTCTAGCCCACTGATCCTGCAATTAAATGCGCCCAACCGGTGTCTCCGTCAGCATGAATTGTCATTGCCAAGCAAAGTAATGAACAACTGAATTTTTCATTTGAGAAACTTGCCGGGTGGGGGAGTGTTATCCCAAAATGCATCTGTGTCCGCCCTTCTGCTTGTCTGTGGCCAGCATTCAGCTGAAAAACAGCCTGAGCGCAGAGCTATTGATCACTGATTTGTACTTGGATAAGTGCATCTGCTAAGTGAACAAAATGTATATAAGAAATAAAACTTGTGTGCCCCTGAGCATATGGAATAGGATAAATATCGGATGAAGAAGTTCTGGTGGAAAACCTTTATTGGGCGACTGGCTGAGATTAATATTAAAGCTGTCAATCCATTGTATTATTCCAGTAGATTAATTGTCCCCGCAAAACTTGATTAATGTCATCTCTTGATGATTTTTTTTAATGGTTTTTTCATGAACCCTCATTGTTATTCTCAATCCATAGAATGTGTATCTTAAACACCCTGCTCTATGATGGGTCTACTATTTAAATGTTATAATTTGTAATAAAAAATAATTAGCAATCAGTCTTTTAAACCACTGACCCATTCAATGAATCACTTAATTGTCACGACGCACTTTTCCTTTCCAGAATTTTGCATCACAACGTTGCTGATCTGTGTCCTTTCTGTGGAGAAACAACCAGACAGGATGCATTCAGGTAACTGTTATGGAGAAGAGCCCCATGGCTGCCCACAATCATCCTTATCATCATAATGTTTACTTGATCGCTGCCCGGATACCCTAGGGGTAGGTCCCTATCTAGGCTTGCCTTGAAGAGCAGTGGGGATAGGTTGAGAGCAGTCTTGCAGTGAGACGTGGCAGTAGATAATCGCACAAATAAAACTGTTGTGAACCAAAAGGATGGAACTCATTTCCTCATAAGAGGTGCTGGCCTTTTCTGGCATAGCTACTATAAATGACATTCACCAGCTAGCTGATGCGTCTTAGATAAAGAAAAGCCCAATCATGCAGCAACAGCAAGTCAAACAAAAGCGAACGGACAGCTGAAGCATAAAGAAACATATAAATAAAATGTTCTGCAATGAATATCATCCAGGCATTTTGTCATTACCAGTCTATCCATGCAGATGGGGGCGATGTGTGGCTCAGCGGGGAAGCCTCTGTGACTGTGCTCAGAAGGTCACCGATTCGAGCCTCGGTATGAATAGTCGCATCTCCTTTGGGCCCTTAAGCAAGGACCTTAACACCCTAAAATGCTCCAAGGGCAGGAGATGAATGTACTGACCCCGCTCTTGGACCAAAGCTTCACTCTCATCTGTGTGTGTGCGTGTGTGTGTGTGTGTGTGTGTGTGTGTGTGTGTGTCAAAGGAAATCAAATTGGGATGTGTGAAAAGTTGCATTGCAATGTTCCTGTAAATAAAACATCATTTCAGCTACTGTGCATCTAACCCAATGAGATCTGAAAACACAAGACCATGTGACCTGTGGGAAAATTCCATATTTACAACATACGGAACACCTGACCTATTATGTAGCCAATTCCTTTAGAAAAATCATGACACAAAGATTCAAAGGAAAGCATCATCGTCTTGAACAATTAAATCACATGGTCATTGAAATTATAATTCCATCTGGCTATCCATCTCTCAATTGCTTATCCAGGTCAGGACTGCAGGGACACTACAATTCACAGATACCAAACATATTTTTCATCGCTTAAAAATGACACCTAGCTCCACATGTCTCCATAAACCAAATTATGAATCATCTGGCACCAAATTAAATGGGATTAGTCTGTTTAACAATATGCTTTTATTTATTTTTCCATATAAACAATCTGAGATTGCACAACGATAGTGAGTAATTAAGGTCCAGACAAAAGCAAAAGTAAAAACGAGACCAACCACATGACATCAATCAGGGGATCTCAACAGTAGGTGACCTTTTATTTTCCTGGGGTTCACTAGATAAATACCATTGTCAAGTCTGATTGCTTTTTCTCATATTCAGAAGGGAAGGTTTGTTTTTCATTGCATTTTTAAGAAATCATAAAATGGTCAACTATTACTGTTTGAGCATAAGAACATCCAAGAGTTTGTATGTTCCCTCCAAGTCAGGGGCAGGCGACCCTGATCCATCCAGCAGGTTTTCCATCCTACCTGGTCTCCAATGAACCACACCTGGTCTCAGGTGAACAGTAACTCATCAGGTAGGAGAGAAAACCTGCTGGATGCCAGCACTGCAGGATCAGGGCTGCCCACCCCTGTGCCAAGTTTATGTAGGTAACCTCTGCATACTCTGATCTCCTCCCCCAGTCAACACACATATACCCATGCCTATATTTTTTTATATCCCATTTCTCCTGATGAAGGACATGGTACATATGCTAAATGAGAGGAATTAGGGATGCTAGAGGGATGTAAAACTAACAAACCAGAATTAATGGGGAAAGGTGATAAAGAAACAGTGGGTGCTTGTTTGTAAACAAGCTCAATCTATTATATTATAAATAATTGAAATAGATGTAAAACATGCATCTCTGCTTTGCATACCTCGGTCAGTTTGTCACGGAATGCCAACAGCGATCGATCATCATCCAGTTTCCTCTCCTTCCTCTCCATTCGCTTGCCCCCCCCCCCCTCCCCACTGCAGGTCCTTCCCTGATATTGCCCTTTTGCATTAATGCAACCAAACATGCAGATGATCCCTCAAACATATTTATCCACACTGCAACACAAACCGGTAACTTATGATTTCGGTGATCCATGTTATTGGCTCCTACTTACTCTGACAGGCCATTAATCTTCGAGGTTTTTGTCCGGTGCCACAACACACTATCAGCAGGGAAATTAGCAGTCAGACTTTGTGTCCCCACTTTAGCATGAAATTGAGCATCATTGTTGTATTTATCATCTTTAAACTCCATATCTGCCTCAATTGCAGCTTTTCAGAAGCATTTTCCTTTTTTCTGCGGGAAATGATGATAAATATTTTTCCTTGAAAAGAAAAATTACTTATCAATGCCAAAGCATATTTTCTGAGGCATGACATAATTTGCCATTTTTTAATTAAGTTTTTCATTTTGCGCTTAGCGCCCATCAGTTTGCCCGCGCCGTGTAGGGGTGGAGTAACAACTGGTTAGGAACAAGCATAAGTGGCAGAGGGTGGTGGCTGGGAATTGCCAGGCTGGCAAGGTAAGCAGGAAAGCAGTTGGAGCTTTAACTCTGACATTTACCTCCTTCTACCTTCCAAATGTCAAAGGGCTCCATCTTATTATCATAGGCAGTTCAGTGAATTCAAATGACTGAAAAAGGCTCACTTTTGACTGCAGAGCAGGGGAGAATAAGACGTAAATCAATACGAGTCAGAAAACTGAGCGAATGTGAAAAAGCTTCATCAGCCAATTCACAGCCAGGCCTATTGATGTTTCGCAGGCCAAAACAATTCATAGTGCCTGAAGGAGGTCGGTCAGGTATGTCAATTGATAGAAAAATCCGTTCATCAGTGACGCTGTTACACACTCAGTGATGCTTTTGGATTCTCTGATTCAATTTAGCAACCTTGCAATTTCAGAGAAATTGGTGAAAACTTTACATCCCTCCTTCCAACTCTGTTCTCGGTCATATTATCTGTGACTCATTTGGATCAATTTTATAAAATCTAAACTGGAGAAGTTCCTATCATGTTAAGCTCATTATAAAGACATCTCTGACTCTGAGGTGCATATAGCACATGAAGTCTATCATCTATGATGCTACTTAGCACTATAACATGTGCAGAATGTGTTTCCTTACTGCAAAATGGCAGAGGAAATGAAAATGTTCAGATTTAAGGGCATATTCTACACCGAAACAACTGGCATACGATCCCTCAGCATTTTAAATGCCACTTTTATAGCATGAGAACAAGTGTCATAAAATAGCAACTCACACATCTTTGGGAGTGTCTTTCGAAAATACCGTATTTACAAATATGATACCAGAATGTGCTGAACGACTTTGCTACAGCCCATAGGCACATATTTTTCTTATTTCAAATAATGAATGATGTTTCTCAGAAACAACTCAGATTGATTTGTCTGCAGGGATAACAAAATAACTTGAAAGATTTAACATGGTCACTCAGATTCAAGTTATAAGAGATTTACCACGAGGCATTGTGCAAGGACAAATAGTCCATACAATTGCACACAGGTGAAAGCCATTAATGATGAATACCGTCTTGACTGATGACAGATAAGATTCCAGAGAATCACCTATGTGTTTGCCAGTGAAATTCCATTTCACATGTCAGATAAGGGAAAAGTGATAGCAGATAGCAATCTGTATCAACACAAACTAAATTAAAAACGTGGAAACGTAAATTTGATGCTATCTTACATATAATGCAATTTATTTTGGTAGCGCTACTTACTTAACTTCAAAAGATTATAGATGACGGAACTGTTCCAGATTGATACTTGTGGTTGCAATACTATTTGGATGGATTCACTATCTTCTAGGACACCTTGCAGATTTTCAATATTATTAAAGCTGCTTTATCCAGGAACTATAAATGCTAATGACAAGATCGGTGAAATCCAGAACATCAGCGTCGGGGTGTGGGAATTTATAGAGTCTATATGGGATGCATACATTTAGAAATTTGACTAAAGGGGGTATATCTACCTTTATCTTCAAGTTGTGTCAAAATGATCAAACTTGGGTACAAAACAAGGAAGTAGATGGTGAAATTGAGGTTATCATCATGTGAGATCCGAGTCTCACACTTCCCCAGGTAACAGCATCACAGTCCCACAATGCACCAGATGCTACCTCTCACTAGGACCTGAGGCCCAGTGGAAGGAGGTTCCTGAACTCTAGTGATTAATTAGGGCTGACTGCTCATTTGAGGAGGCATGCAGAAGGCGGTGACTTGCTGCCTCCGTTGACCTTTGAAAGATAAAAGAGTCCAGGGAATGTCATGTTGATGCATTTCCTGTTTTTCCTATTGCCAACTGTAGAGGAGCTGTAGAGCAGGTTATAGCAGGAGCAACATGAATCATATTAAAAATGACAGACTTAACTGAAGGTTAACTGTTGTTTCCTCCCATCACGGTTCTTTATTACAGCTCTTTGCGATGTGATTCCTAGCTTCTGTTGTGTAATGCAGCATTGTGATTAACCAGTACAGACATCATTGCTGCAGCTGACTAAATGTCTCAAAAATATGCTCATCGTCAACATCCACATTGAGGACCCCATCAAGAGCTTCTGAAATCGATGCCTCTTAGTCAAGAAGTTTAGGGTTTGTGTTTTCCACCAATGAAAATGCTGCAGTTCTGATTGCTATCGTCGTGCCAACAGAAAGGGCTATTGATCCGCATTGCGTCACAAACCCATCCTCAGATTGCCTCATGTCTCGAGCCATTTGGATTTTAAGATTGTGAGGCAAATCCAGTTAACCTTTCTCAGATCCCTGTTTTTTTGCACCTACCACACAGAATTTTTTTAGTTTGTTTGCAACTGACAACAGTAATCTCTACTGTTAGATTTTCCCTGGGTGTGGGACTTGGATTAATCGCGTAAATCACTGGTGAGCTAAATACAGCGCAAAACAGAGCAGGGAGGAAGAGAGGAAGGAAGAGAAGGCCTGACAAATGGGGTCCTGTCAGCTACGTGTTGGATGTGGCCCGCAACGCGAATACTGTTTATCACACAGTTTTAGGGTAGCTGTCCCGTGAATCAGACTGTCATATTCCATCAGGCTGGTCGCTCACCTTGAGACGACATATTGACCTGTTACATCCCTTGCCCGAATGATGTAGTGTTTCCATGTGTTTCTGCATGTTTACTTATTAAAGCATGCATGAATCACCTTCCATGTTTACAACTAAGCTGGATAAAAGCTAGATATTTACTGACCTCATTGCGATTAAGTACGTCATTTAAGGGCATAACTGTGAGGTATCATTTGTTTCTCTAAATGGGTGGCAGAGAAGTGTCTTAGACATAGCAGTAGGCAGTAACACAGTCCATTGCCAGCCACCTGTGGTTTTGGAATCTCCTGAAAGGTCATTACATCCGCTGAGCCACATGTACACATACTTTCACTTTGGTGTATTCTGCCATGTTTGTGTGGTTTTCCACTGGGAATTCTAGTGTCCTCCTGTAGGTAAAAAGCATGAACTGGTGATCCACAGTTTCTCCTCCCCTGTGCTTCCTGAGACAGGTACTAAGCTAACTGCTTCCAGGTGCTGGATAAATTATGAACAATATATGAGTTTATGTGATTCATCCATCCATTTTCCAAACCGCTTATCCTACTGGGTCACGGGGGGTCCGGAGCCTATCCCGGAAGCAATGGGCACGAGGCAGGGAACAA
>JABFDZ020000138.1:290397-304965 GCA_019775955.2 Pollimyrus isidori | reverse complement strand
GTTCATTCATCAGTAATCAGTCATGACGGTTCATGTATTTCATGCAAAAACTATATTAGTTCATGATTTGTTCTTGACTAGTATCGAGTAACTAACGTTATTTGTGCCCCTTCAAGTAAAGTGTTACCCTTTTGTCTTAAGTAGCTACTATGTTTGTTAATGATTTGTACTTCATTACTTTAACTGAGTTACTACTAAGTACAGTGGTACCTCGGTTCTCTGACTTAATCTGTTCCGGACTCCAGATAAAATCCTAAAATACCGATTAAATTTTTTCCATAAGAAATTATGTACAACCTATTAATTGGTTCCCGGTCCCCAAAAATCACACCTATTTTTTTAAGCATTTAAACACAAAATGAACAGGAGGATAAAACAAGAAGAGCATTTTTTTTCTTAATGACTTAAAAAAACGATAAAGATATCCCAACATTACCCTTGTCCTGCCCCGAATGTCCGCTCCTTCCGTGTGCCATGCCCCCTCGTTAACCTCGTGTGGGATCCCCATGTGATCAGCTGTTTCCGGCTGTTGTCATTAGTCCTCTGTATTAAATCCAAGTCCAAGACCCAGTCGGGTCATTGGGTGCGTTGGACTTGCTTACAGCACTGGCTTAAAGCAACGCATTCTGATCCTGATGCAATGCATTACGGTTAGATGCATTGTGACCTCTCACCCGGCTGCACAAACTGGAACCGCCTCCATGATGACACACCTTTGCCCTTATTGGCTGAAGAGTTTAGTTAAACGCAGGTATTCCGATGCGTAATCGGCTAATTCTCCCGGAATGTCACGTAAAGCAGTGAGAACTGGTTTTCAGTTAATTTACAGTTAATAAAGTTTAAATAAATTACATAAATGTTCTAATAGTCAATGTATTGTTGCGCTGCATTATTTGGTTAATCGTCCAGTATGTGAAGAACGCATTCAAGTAAGAATTGCATTGTAGTTTGACTCATTTCCTGGCGCGTACAATTTATATTAGGAGTTCATGGTTCGAATTCTGATATTCAGATTGAGTTCTAGGTCAAACTGGTTTGTTCGATTTGAGTTCCATTAAGTTCCACTGTATTTGTGTGTTACCCACTTTACTTGAGGGGTGACAGCTAACTTAGTAACTTATGTGTGGAGGCATTTCTTTGTCCTCATAGCTTCTTCCTTTTTTTTTTGCTTTCATTAATCAGTGTGGAGGGTAGAGAAAGGAATATGCCACACATTCGGTTTGTATATTTTTTAATGAGTTTAACAGTGTACATTTTTTGATGTTATGTTCTTTTCATCATTTATGTAGAGTTTTTGTTAGCCTTTTCATCATTTACAGACTGAGTTTCGCTAACTAGGGTGCACTTCTAATTAGCAAAGACTGACCAAGTGACATGGGGGTGGGAGGAGAAACACATTGCAGTACAGGCCAAAAGTCAGGTCAGCAGAAACTGAGAGGACAATGAAATAAGAAAATAATAATAAATCATGTGGGCATCAGGTATGAGCTGTGAGCACAGGGTCAGAGAAGGAGAGAGTGACAAAACAAGCTAGAAAGGATGTGCATCCTTCTCCCAGGGATCTGAGAGGCCCACACCTCTCCCACATGACCTCGCAGCCTGGTCTCCCTGTTTCTCAGCTTGGTTCTGCTCCAGTAGTGGGGGAACAGAAAGGTACACCTGGCAATGCTGCTGCACCCTGTTATGCTGCTTTGTTAGGCACTCAGGCACTAAAGCTGGCCGAGTGCTGACAGTCCTCTTGTTCCCTAACTGTCAAGCCACTGTCAGCACAAGGCAGAGGACTGTTAAGCAGCGCTGGACCACTTTAGACACTACACACACAGATGCAGTTATACTCACACGCATAACCATGTATGGATATATATATATAGTCACACAAGTGCACAGAGATTACATTAGTATTTTTGTATTAATAAAATTCATTATCATTTATTCATTTTCCAGTTGGTTATCCTGGGTGCCGGGTGATTATAAACCCTCCTTCCATCCATCCATCCATTATCTGCCACTAATCCAGGGTCTGATCACAAGGGCAACAGATTAAACACTGATGCTCGGACCTCCCTCTCACCAGCCAGCTCCTCCAGGGGAATACCAAAGTGCTCCCAGGCCAGCCGAGACATACAGTCTTCCCAGCAGGTCTTGGGTGTACCATTGGGCCTCCTCCCAGTTGGACATGCCCGAAACATCTCCCTAGGATGCATTCAGAGGTCCTCCTAGAGAGATGCACGAACCACCTCAACTGGCTCCTTTCATTGCAGAGGAGCAACTACTTTAAGGTCCTTCCAAATGCCCCAGCTCCTCACCCTATCTCTAGCGTTGTGCTCCACCAGTAATGCAAACCAAACTCACTCCATTTTTACAGGGACCTGACAGCCTGAAATGGTGGACCCCATACCCCATACTTCTGAAGCACCCCCACAGGACTCCCCAAGTAACACGATCATATGCCTTTTCCAAGTCCATAAAACACATATAGACTTGTTGGGCAAACTCCCATAAGCATTCCAGTATCCATGTTCACAAAGGTGAACTGTAACATACTGGCACCAATCTGGGGGTATCTACAGTAAGTAAATGCCCAATGCCTCTCACTGTGGGCAAAACCATAGTGGAATACAGTCCAGCCCCTCTCCAGTGTATTGGTTTAAGAGCTTGAGCCATGTGTCAAGGTGAGCCCAACTATATTGAGTCAATTTCTCTCTGTCCTGCACCAGCACAGACTCCTTTCCCACCAGAGAGGTTATATTCCATATGCCAAGAGTAGTGATGCGCGAGTTGGGTTTTTTTAACACCTGCCCCAAACTGACCCGTCAGGAGATCCAAACTGCCCCGCCCATCCCGCAAAAATACACGTGGATAATGATACCAATCCCAACCTGACCCGAGGAAAAAACAACACCAGTGAGCCTGTATTGCCAAGGAACCGACCAATGAAGTGTCATTTGTGACACTGTAACCCATAGATGACATACAGTAAATTTGTGCTAGATTTGCATTGAACAGGGTGCCCCCAGTTCTGGCAGAATACATTTCTATGACTTTTCCAAAACGTTTCCAGTACCACAAGAAAGTTCTCAAAAACCCACAAGTTTGCTTTGATTTGATGATCATGCAGTTTCAGCAGATAGTAGCCTAATTGTCCTGCCCGATCGTCCGCTCCCTCCGTGTGCCATGCAACCTCGTTAACCTAATGTGGAATCCCTATGTGATCCGTATGATCCGCTATTTCTGGTTGTTGTCATTAGTCCTCTGTATTTAGTCCATGTTTGTTTCCCCAGTCCGGTCATTGTAATGTCACAGGGTGTTTTCTTGCCTGCCCTTTTATTAAAGCCCATGTTCCCCGATTTCTTGACTGCCGCTCCTCTGTCACCACTCTGCATCCCACATACTGCACGACAGTAATATTACAATTTTTGGTACGACTATAGCCAACAATAACCAGCAATTACCTAATAAACACAGATGGTGGACAACTTTTGCCAATGTGCAAATAGCGTTCAATTATTAAAACAATTAATCACAATATTAAAATTAACCATACCTTATGATTGGAAGAATGCGCAGAAACGGATGTTTTACAAGGTAGTTAACAATTGACTTCCACTCGTACATCTCTGTTAGTACATTGCGGAACGAAGTCGGAATCAAAAATGAACGAGGCTAGTTTCCAAAACTTTTCCATAACTTTTTCTAACTTTTCATCCAAGAATTCTAAAACTTATCCAGGGCTTGGAAAAATTATTTAAAAATTCCAAAACTCTTCCAGAGTACCCTGATTGAAGATGATGACGCAATTTTATGTAAGATTAACTGTGTACCAAGCAACATCAAAGAAATCACAAGATTGAATTTTACGTCGTTTTTTATTAAGGGGTTGAGGAAAATTGCACGAAAAACATCTCTTTCGCACACACACAAACACACACAAGCATGCATGTATGCAAAACACACTACTCGTCAAAACCGTAACATTTAATGTAACATTGGATCTGAGAACTCTATCAGATTTGAATGAAGGTAATGAACTCTATCAGACTTGAATGAATTTAGTACGTCTTCTTTTAATATAATTTGGTCTACTTAACCGTGATATTTCACCAAACTAGTAGCCTATCCTACAAATTAAAAACTTCAATACTGAAAAATATGCACCGACTGCATTTATACGCCAACCCCGTTTACAACACGTTTTGATCGATAATTAAATGAGTTTCGTAACTTTTTGGCCACGCCCGCTTGCACCCACGATGTTTGAAAAATGTCTGTCCTAAAACCGCCCGCACCTGTGGGTCACCCGCGGTTACCCGCTGGTCACAGGTCGACCCACGCATCACTAGCCAAGAGCTATATAATAGTCAATTGTCAATCCGTCAAGGCCCCTACCTTTGACTGCCACCTGATCTACATTGTACCTGACCTTCACGGCTCCCTGTACAGGTGGTGGGCCTACAGGAGAGCAGATCCATATTATTCCTGGCCTGGAATAATATGGCACTTGCTTTCGAGCTCCTACCCCAGGCCTGGCTCCCGGGTGAGACCCCAGTCTCCTCATTCGGGGCAGTATAACATCTTCCTCTTTGGTCATTATGACTAGTGTGCCTTGGGAGACATACCAGGGATTATTGCCCCCGAAATCATAGCTTATAGGATCACAGTGGCATACAAAAGCCCTCTACCATGATAAGGAGAGGATTCATGGAGTGGGATTATAAATCAACAAATGTGAAAATGAAAACTGATCATGAACTTCTGTTAATGGAAAACTGATGATGAAGTTTTGGTACATTGGTACTACAAACTGTATATTCCAGTTTCCTCCTGCAGCATGCAGTTACCTGTATTATACGTGCCATGCCATCCAGGGTGTTCTCCTGCCTTATGCCCTGAGCATCCTAGTATATAGTCTAGCCCACCTGGAATCTGTACTGCTTAAGATGTTTCGGTGATTAGGTTATTCTTTCAGGATTTCATTAAGTTAAACAAAAATCATTTAATTTTCATTACTGATGCAAGTAACAGAAAATACATTGTGGGGCGTGCAAATATTAGTGATAGCCCGCTATTGTTATGCTTATCATTGCATACTGTCATTGCACTGTTAACCACGTAAAG
Source organism: Pollimyrus isidori (assembly GCA_019775955.2). Lineage (NCBI taxonomy): Eukaryota > Metazoa > Chordata > Actinopteri > Osteoglossiformes > Mormyridae > Pollimyrus > Pollimyrus isidori. Next base: position 299,850 of record JABFDZ020000138.1, on the reverse strand, counting down.
GTAAATTATGATCATTGTTTTAGGTAAGGAACTTATGGAAAACCTCAATGGTATGGATCTGCTTTTGTGAAGTTCCTTTTCTAAGGGAGATTGCTGTATCTCTCAAACTAAATTTATTGCACCCATATTTGTAGCAACTGCAATTAACTACATTATGATACTATTTGTAAATTGTGAATTGCCATATTATGCCTTCCTTTTATGTCTATGTAATTATTTTCCACATAATATGCATTTTGAATGTAGCGTTTTGATACCCTATGTTTGCATCATGTTGCATAAGATGTATTGATTAAGTATGTATGCTGATGCTTTTTGTCTGGCTGTTCACTTATATGCACTCGCCTGTAGGACAAAGAAAAGTATCTGTCAAGGAAGGTCTTAAGTGTTATTTTAAATGTAATATTAAACTGATATATAGTTTAATCTCCTATTAAAAAAAGCCAGAGCCATGTTGATGTTAAAAACCCTCCATTAGATATAAATTTATAGACAGAATGTTCACACCATTATCACAGTTTTTATTGTTTTTGATTTTATTGTTTTTTCAGTATACTCATTTTCCATTGTTTTTATTTTGCATAATAGCAACAATAACAATATTAGAAACTTTGCAAAAGTGATGTCATTTCTGAGGTACAAAAGTTAGACAGTAACAGGAGAGTTTTCAGGATCATGTTCCAGACAAAGGTTCCTCCACAGGATGTTGGATTGGAGCACCTGAGTTGTTTAGCTGAAACGGAACCTCCAGCTGAACACTGCAGATGACAGACAAACTCTGAGTCCTTTGCAAGACATGCTTGACGATTCTATCCACTGTACTGCAACAGGGAGGCCCCACTGAAAATTAACACATGCGAGGAGCCAATCTTTGGACATAGATCTAGTGGGAAGTCGATAACACTTTACTTGGTAACACTTGGCGGGGCACAAATAATATAGTACTAGTTAGTTCTGTAAACCATTGTAAACTACAGAAACAACTACTGAAGGAACAAGTAATTAGTAACACAAGTGAAATACTAACCTATTTCAGGGGTCACAAATAATGTAGCAGTACAATCTTATTTAATGTAGTAATTAACCAGAAATACTGATCTCATGTAAATCCATAATCAATCATGATGGTTAATGTGTGTTCATGATTTTTACTTGAGTAGTAACAGAGTTACTAAGTTTGTCACCCCCTCAAAGTGGTTAATGCTTTATGTGATGGGGCACAAATACTTACAGTAGTAATAACTAAGTTACTATTGCAGTACAAATCGTGAGCAAATATAGTAGCTACTTCAGACAAGATGTCACGATTTATCAATGACGAACAAACACAAGATCAGTATTTCACATGTGTTATTCAATACTTGTTCCTTCATTAATTCACAAAGATTTATTGAATTAACATATAGTAACTGCTTGGGATAAAAAATGTGTTACGGTTCATTAATAATAAATTAACATTAGGTTAGTATGTACTAAGACTTTGCAGTTAATACATAAGTTATAGTATAACACTATTTATACCCTGTCAAGTAGAGTGTTACAGGAAGTATTTAAGTTCTGTGCTTCTTTTCTATGTGTAACATTCCTGTCTTCATGGTACCTTAGTCATCAGTGTTTTTGATATCAGATTCTGTGCCTGGAGAATGATTTGTATGTTACGTGGAACTCCCTGGATAGCCAGTCCTCTCCCAAACACACACACAGCACTTCTCCTGCTGTTGCCTCCTTTAATCACACACACCTTTCCCTATCAACCACAAAACAAGATACTGACCCTTGTCACGCAGAATAAATCTGAACATTTTAAGAAACTTAACATTTAATGTCTCTTTCAAGCCCTGCAAAATGAAATAATGGGGAGGAGCTGATTAAAGCTGGCAGTACATTACGAGTGGTAATGACAAAGCGGGAATGAGTTGTTGCCTACAGGAGGGGCTGTTTGGAAGCCCGCTGGGACTGCTGCTTCCAGGCCTGGCATGCGCACTGACACAGAGCTTGTTATTCAGCGGATCACCCTGGTGTCAGTCCTCCTGCGTTCCTTCCATCACGGAGTCAGGAGGACTGAAAGTGCTTGTTTAAAGAAAATAGACAGCCAGGACGTGTTCTGAGGGGAACAGAGAAAGCAATGATTTATAAAAAAATAAATAAATAAGCTCAAAGACACAATAACAGAGTAAATTGGCCAACTGCCCTTGACTATGATGGGAAAGGTCCAAACCAGGGTGTTACGGGGGGTTACAAAGAGTGATAGCCGGATATGTTTGGCACCATACACCCCCATTTCATAATTGCATGTCACGCCTGGAATAGTTTCCTAAGACAGCACCCGCCTTTATGCTGAATTTCGGAAATGGTTAGGCCACACCCACCTCAGGCGGAGCCTGCTTTCCTTATGTAAAGAGTGACAGGGCATTTGGGTGTTTTCCGGTGAGGCGGAGGGTTGGAGGAGGATGGGGAGGAATGGGGGGGGCAATGATGTTTCGGGAGATGAGTTTATTAAGCCAGAGTGAGCTGATCCTTGCTGTTGAGTGGGGGGACGTGGAACACAAACGGATTTGCCTCAGCCAGCCGGCGGGCACGATTCAATATGGGAAATGAAGCTGGTGTGGGTCACAGCCGCACGATGGGATGACAAATGCCATCACATCTAATGACAGGAGAGCCTGCGGGGGGAAGATCGGACGTACCACTGCCCTCTGCAGAGAGGCGGCAAGATAACTGGATGTACTGGGGGAGGGGGTAGCAGAGAAATGGACTTAGAGGAAATCTGGAGGACATCAGATTAATTGATGGAAAGAACAGGAAGGAGAATACTGAGAATCCCTCACGTAGCAGAGATGGACTGCGGCCCCTGCTCTGTTTAGCAGAGAATGACCTTGATCCAGATTCTTGACCAGAGAATTGTTTGCATTGGCAGAAAGAAAAAAAACAAAAAGATCTGGAAACAGTTTCTTTCTTCTAGAGCAGTGTTTTCCAGTCCAGTCCTCATGGACCCACAGATAGTCCATGTTTTTGCTCCTACTAGGACCTGGGTGGAAAAATGTGTACTTTCTAGTAGGGAAATGGGAGGGAGCAAAACATGGACTGTCTGCAGGCCCTGGAGGGCTGAGTTTAGGTAAAACTGGTCTGTAAAAACTCCTAGGCCCTGTTCTTTGACCATGAGGTTCAGCTGGGGGGTTCTGGCTTTGTGCCAGGCCTCAGTTGCAGCCCTGAGGGGTGGTCAACCAAGGGGGGATTTAGTTCCACCAGGGATTAAGCCTCTTACTCCCATGTATTATCACTCTGATTAGGTCAAAGTGGTCACTGGCTCAGGGTGTTCAGCATGTCAGCGTAGAAAGTGGCAGAAATCGAGCTCAGCTCTGCAGCCTAAACTGGGATGTTATAAAGTATCTTTCAACAAGACAGGAGATGTTTAGATAAATTTATTGTTAAGAATTCATGCCTTGAGTTTTTCAAACCCCCCCCCAACATCATCCAGTTTCCAAAAAAAAATGAAAACCTGCACTGCTCTGTCTTTTAAATCTCTGTTGTTTACCCTAAGGCTGTACATCTATGATCTGCATCAAAACAAAGCAGGAGAGAAGAACTGCAGGCCATCATATAGGATAGAGAGAATATGCACTTCCTCTTACTGTGAAAGCAATGCCTTGCAAGGTAAGTATGATAGATCACATGTGCATGCGCTCAAGGCCCTAACAATTACAACACACACTGACTTGTTCTCATTTAATCTGACTAGCACACATCTAATTCTGGAAAGTGAACAACACCAGTCTATTAACAGAACATAGTTTGGATGCTGAATTGTCTGTGGCCTGATTAAGTTCACAAGAATCCAGATCACAGTCACAGCAAAGGCCTCTCCTCACATTTGGGCCTCATGCTGGCAGTCCAGAGTGTTTCATTGGCTCAATGGGCGTTTTCCCCCTGTACGTGTTTAATTCTGCACGTAAAAACTGTGTAGCGAACCGCAGTGCGCAGTCTGTGGCGATGTCCTATTTATACGCAGGCAGCATGTTCGCTCATGTGCTCAGTTTGCATCAAGCCTTCTGCTCTCCGATATTCCCTCAGCATCGCTGCTGCCAGAACTCACAACAGCTCAGCGACGTCGCTGTGACCTCATCGTGTGAGAGGAACAGGCTAAATTTACATGCCCTCAATTATTTAAAAACAAATCCATAAAGATTATTTTTCCCCTTTCGACTCACTGCGCTCTGGCATAAAACTTGTAGTTATAGTTGAAAATGTCTCCCTCTTTGTGTCTTTACAGCAAGTTTTTGGAAGGCTTTACCAAAATCTAATTTAATCTTAAAGGTTATACACTGTACAAAATAAAACAAAAAAGTTGCTCTGGCTAATTGCTGCATTGTTCTGTGAAGTAATTGTTCTTGAATGGTTTTGGTTCTGTAGCCTGTAACATGGTAAAGTACCATCTAAGAGCAGTAACAGCAAATCCCCAGAGCCCACAGACCTGCTGATTGCGACGTCGTCAGTCAGCAGTTTTTATTGTAGCTTCACACAAAAATAAGACATGAAATGAAGCTCTAAGGTTCATGTGACTTTAGAAGCGAAAAGTTGAAGAGGATCTTGAAAAGGAATCATTTACATTTGCCATCCGTTGCACCTTCTGTCGGCGCGTCTATTTCTGGAACAGTTTATTGATGGAGGAGCCGCCACTTGCCTCCTCGCAGGCAACATGCTTTGTCATGTAAATTATTCACTTTGCTTGCAGCACAGCTAAATACTGTAAATATAGTATTCCCCCATGTACGTTCCATTGAAGTGGTGTGTCTATATTAGTCTGACGGTGATCGTGAAGGACCTTCCCAGACACTCATGCAGAAGGTGGGTGGTGGATAAGGCCGCTCTTCATTTCCAGCTTCTCTGAGCGAGGCTCATGCCTCACAGGAAGCTGTGACATCTGGCAGGTCTTGCTTCTCTGTAGAGATAGACCTCGCCCAGTCGTGCTTCAGCACCGAACAGCTATTTGCTGGTCTTAAATCTCAGCACCCCATGCGCCTGATTGCACCTCGGAAATAATGTGTTTCATTCATAAACTATTTCCCAACACCAACATCAATATTTCAACCAATTTATTTGAAAAAGGACGAGCTTAGTCAAAAAAATATCTTGGACAGTACTACTGGACAACTGTTTATGGGCCATTCTAGCTGCAAAGTCTGGAGCAGAGTTCAGGTCATTCTTGTCAAGCTAGTTTCAAATCTCTCTTACAGCCAACCTCTACATAGTGTGAAGACACAGTAAAGCAAGAGATTAGTCTATAAATCACAGCACACTATGTGGTGCAAAGGGACCCTACAAATCGGCAGTAGACAGCTAAACAGGCTGTTTGATAAAGCGAGACTGTGAAACTCACCATTCCCCACAATGTATAGATGACACACTATATATTAGACGTAGACGGACACGTTATCTTTCAGCATTGCAGGCTTCCAAAACCCACTGTGAGACTCGGGTGACAATAGGGGCCAGTGTAGGGATTATCTGTCACCGTCCTTAGCTGATGGAGACCCCTTCCATTGAAGCTGCTTCACAGGGTAATTTGTCGACCCTCCAGATGGTACTAAGAGTCAGGTCAATAAAACGTCTTTTGTTCCCCCAAAAAGGACCTTGCTATTTAAATCTAACATTTGCATTTATGCTGTATTTGGTTAAGCAGTCAAGACAGCAGTGTGGTGCACCGTGGTCAGTATGGAACAGCACTTAGATAGGAAGCCAGTGTGTAGATGAGATCAATGTCATGATTAAGTGTAGATAAGTGGCCAATATATATACATACTATAATGCAATTCTTACTTGAATGCCTTCTTCACAGACTGGACGATTAACCAAATAAAGCAGCGCAACATTACAGTAACTGACAATAAATAAACCACTAACTTACGTGTACTATTAGGGCATTTATGTCATTTATTTAAACTTTATTTTAACAAGTAGATTAACTGAAAACCAAATCTCACTGCTTTACGTGACATTCGGGAGAGATAGCAGATTACAGTACGCAACAGATACAAACGTCATGTGTGTAACTAAACTCTTCAGCCAGTAAGGGAAAAGGTGTATCGTCACGGAGGCGGTTCCAGTTTGTGCAGCCGGGTGAGAGGTCGCAATGCATCTAACCGTACGTCAGGATCAGAATGCATTGCTTTAAACCAGCTGTAAGCAAGTCCAACGCACCCAATGACCGGACTGGGTAAACCAACAGAAACGCGGACTTAATACGGAGGACTAATGACAACAACCAGATACAGCTGATCACATTGGGATCCCACACGAGGTTGAAGAGGGGGCGTGGCACATGGAAGGAGCGGACGATTGGGGCAAGACAGGGGTAATGTTGGGATAAGATCTTTATTGTTTTGGAAGCCATTAAGAAAAAAATGCTCTACTCATTTTATCTTGACCGTTTTGTGTTTAAATGCTTAAAAACCATATTTGCCTGTATTTTTGGGGGGCCGGGAACCAATTAATTGGTTTTCCATTATTTCTTATGTGAAAAATTCAATTAGAACTCAAACTTTTTAGGATTCGATCTGGAGTCCAGAATGCATTAACTTCGAGAACCAAGGTACCACTGTACTATAAACATTTAGTGCATCTCATCTTACATTTAACATCCTCCAGTATTCAAATATGCAAACACACTGGGAAAAAACATCACCCCCTGTCATCCAGCCATACAAATTTCTAACTAACATGTGTTTTATGGAAAGCCAATGTGGAGCAGGTTTTTAAAAAAATGTAAGCTGGGTGCTCAACTTGAAAATGCAGCTAGATTTGGAGATGTTTGGCCTTATGATATAGAATACCAAGCGTAACGAATTGTATATATTCGTAATTTGTACAGGTTATAGTAATGTCACTTAACGCAAGTTTATTTCAGACAAACAACCAAATGTGACGTCTAATTTGGGAACCTAGCCATGAATAGAGGAGGATCAGAGGCTGTACAGGACATTTCATGATTGTGCTGGAAATGAATTTGGAAAGGAAGAGCATTCTTTTAACTGGGGGTGACCTTGTGAGTCCTCTTCTTTTACACAGACATCTTGCACGGCTCTCAAATAACCCCCTTTCTGTATGCTAATCGCCTCCTCATTGCCACACTCGCGAAAAATGTTGCTTTTCTGGTTTTTTTTTCAGTTGATCTGTCTTTTTCTCTGGAGCATCAAGAGGCAGATATTCATTATCTGTCCTCATATTCATTTCTATGCTAATGAGAACTATACCCTTTCAGATTTGTTTCGGTCTCCCAAATAGAAGTAAACAGCAATTGTGTTTTTTTTTTTCTTTAACAATATATTTGAGACCACAGGGGATAAAATGTGCAATTGACTCTTTTGTGGACTGTATAAAGCGTAATGCGTATAATAGGCTGTTGTAAAGAAGGCATAAGGATGGTAGGTGCAGAAAAGTCAGCAAAAAAACGTCACTCATAAAAGCGCGAGGAATTCCCCAGTAAAGCTCTTAAAATACCTCCCCTCAGCTGCTACTTAGATGAATTATCTGCTACCCAGTTTATCAAAGGTCCTCAGTGCCACAAATCACTGCTGAGCAAAGGTCCATTAGGTATATTTTTCAATATTTTTTGTGTCCATTTTCAGTAACTACATATCTGGGTTATTGTTGCAGTTACCCACACTATTATGCACAAGGCATAAAGCAGATCATTCATACCACTAAAGGGCAATGGTTTTACATGGAGGGTACAGACACAAACACATTTATAGTCACATGTTTAACAGTATGTTTTTCAGGAATCGTATCGTGAAATACACAATGACCGGAGGTACTGTGCTTTCTGCCTGGTGTAGGTAAGCTCGGCAGAAGCACGTAAATATTTCTTGTCGATTTGGAGTATATGGGGGCCAGGAGTTTGCACACACAAAAGTGTCACACACCAGCCCAGCGCAATGGGTGAACAGCCTCCCCCCAGCGCACAGCTATTCCGAAGGCACGCGATTGGACCAAAGTGCCGGCGCCAGCCAAGCGTTTCCGCCGAGTCGCGGCATTAAAGGACCTTTTCATGCGTTCGCCCACCCTCTGTTGTTGGGCTGCCGATCGCTTCCTGCAGAGGAGAGCTACATCTGCTCTGCTCAGAATGAGCATCCCCCCCCCCCATTAAGGAGGACGGCAGTGAATTAAAGCGGATCCCTGGCTCTGGATGCTGACGGGCGATTAGGGAGGCCGACGCGGTGGAGGGCGGCCCAAGTCGAGGCCTTCCTTCCGGCAGACCTGAAGCTCCCTCATCCTCCTCCTCTTCTGTTACCTCACGTGCTTTTATTAATCCCAAATGGAAGCGTATTCCTCGGGCCCTTGGCTCAGCTTGCATGCCGCCATATGTCGCGGTGACGGTAACAGGGTCGCCCCGCCTCCATCGACGCCAACCAGCTTTTGGGAAATGAGACACACAACTTGAGTCTCCTTAAGCTGCCTAATATCTGCCTGCTGTTTCCAAAAGTTCCCAAGGCCCCTGTAATAAAGGGGAAACCTCAGTTTAAAACACCTATAATGAATATGTACGCATCTGAATAGCTCTCTGTTATTACTTCGCTCTTAGCATGCATTGATATACCACTGTCTGTTGGACCGGAGTTACCTGCACTTGGATTCTTCTGGCCAACAAAGAATTTGTCTTTGGAAAAAGGAGAAAAGGTCTGTGAATCAGTACTCACATTTAAGTTATAGATGAATGTGGAGTGAAAATACATTGAACAGATTGTGAATTATTACAGGATTTAGACTCATTTATTACACAGAACATAATGAGAACATAGTAACAACATTAACATCATTGTCTTTTATTGTATGTTAAACATAGAGACTTAACAGGCAAATACATACATATATATATATATATATATATACATACATCATCACTGTGTGTGTGTGCGTGCGTGTCTGCCACAAACACTATATATTACACAAGTCTATTAATCTTCCATATCAATATGACAGGTAGATTTATTACATGTCTATTAAATGAAGAATAATATGACAAATGTGAAAATTAGATTATGAAATATTCTCCATTGAAAATAGTGTGATAGATGTCTTATATGTTAGTAGAAGGACAAAGCACAAAAGCAGAATCAGGGGTCACTGGACAGTATTATCCAAAGCTGAGGGTATCAAAGTGTAAGATAACAAATCAGAACAGCACATATGCAGAAGGACTGTAACCGCGTATGGACTGTAACTGCAGAAGGACTGCAACTGCGGACAGATTGTAACCATGGTAGGACGGTAACCGTGGAAGGACTGTAACTGCAGAAGGGCTGCAACTGCGGAGAGATTGTAACCATGGTAGGACGGTAACCGTGGATGAACTGTAACTGTAGAAGGGCTGAAACTACGGACAGATTGTAACCATGGTAGGACGGTAACCGCAGTCTCTGTGCAGCTCACGATCATCCTGTGCAAATCACAGGA
>JABFDZ020000138.1:270728-283408 GCA_019775955.2 Pollimyrus isidori | reverse complement strand
CCTTTCTAGGAATGGTGACCTTTCATGCTAAGCAAGGTTACTAGACCAGACACACAAAAAAAATCCCGAGCTCTTAAGTATGAGGTATAATTCGTGCTTTTAAATATCATTTCATAATTGCAACACAGATGCAGGCAGTAATACCAGAGAAACAAAGAGTTAAATGGGCTAATGTAGATTTGTCACTAACTGTTTTCTTTTGAAACTCATTATTCAGAAACATAATCTCTCCCTCTTTTTCACAGCCACAGGGCTGCTGTGAGCTGGAAGCTCATCCCAGGAGACACAGTAGCTAACCAACACCCTGGACTGTATGCCAAAACAGAAATACCAGGCGAAAATAAGAACACACAGCTAAGTTAATTTCCATGATGGAAATATATGCATCATATATCTGCAAATGACTTGCATTAGGGATAGATTCATATTTTGCCCACAAATACTTATATTGAGATAATTATATGTCTTACATAAAGCAAAAAGTGAGATTTCAAAGGAACAGAGCAAAACGGAACAGGTGACTAACTAAAATTGCTTCGGAGCACGGCTCTTTGTGTAAAACAGTTATTCTTCAGAAAAGGCAGCCTGGCTCGCAACTCAGCCTTTTAACCACTGTATTATGGTACCCTGCATAGGGTTAGAGCGCCCAGGATCTCTTTGCCTTCTCCCCTCGAACCCGGTATCCTGGCCTACAGCCACTTAACATCTAAGACAAAACAAGATGGATGTGGACACATGATGGTCCTGAGCTAAAAATATTTGCTACATGACATCTGTAACCTGCTACACCGAGACAAACTTCATTCCATTCAGTGCTAATTTGAGCTGTCAGTTGCTTTTATGTAAGGAAGAAGACATACACATTAATTAATAAGACTGGAGATTAGTGGCTAGTGATTTATGCGTCTAAATACTTTATGACATGGAATATATTAAACAGGGGATTAATAATGTCATCGGCTAGCAGAGACAAGCTTTACATGTGACTGCAGTGACCCAAACTGAAACCAGCTTGTTTGTAAATCTCACATAATTACTTACACATGAGGACACACCAAGTCTCAGTATGCAATATGGTGACATACTGATTTAACAAAAACAATAATTAAAACAAGAAAAGGAAAATGCATTTTCATCCTTTTCACATTTTGAATACTGTTTGACAGCACTGTGTCAAGACACAATTATCTACAAAAGGCACCTTTCTGTGTTAGTCATATCAAATGCATAAAAATTGTGTAGTTTATTGAAATTTAATATAGCAATATTCTAATTAGTCATGATTCATAATGTTTCTACGAACATCTGAAGTGCCTGAGGCAGGACTGTAAGGACCCACTACTGGAATACACACCTCCCTGTTTTCAAAGTGGTGGGGGCGGGGGGGGGCTGCCATTAACAAATAGATTTTTTTTTAGGTCTGCACCCGATTAAAAAAAATATAAATCAGTACAATAAAACCTCATAGAGCTGTAGTCCTCTAAAGTAATATATAACAATATGATCACATAGTGCTATATTTAAAACATTGCATAATAGTATAGAATATTTTAATAGGTTCTTTTTTCACAATGTATTTTTTAGCATCTAGCTTCCAGGCTAATTCCTGGCATTGTCCTTCAGGCTTAAATTCAGCAACATGCCCCAAACCTGCTTCTGGGCAGGTGAGTTAGCTGTCATCGGTGCCTTACATCTGCACTCAAGACCTCTGAAACACTGGCCAAGGGCAGCAGCAATATTATAGCTCTTTGAGTATATTATGAAATAAGTCATTTATTAAAAACACTTTCCAGCTCAGAGTTATTAGCTGTAGAACAGTTCAACTGCACATACTGTATACCTAGCCATACACGGAGCTATAAATATATTGTTTTATAATGCTTCTGTAGCGTTATCGCTGTACCATTACTTACCGCAGCTGCTGTGCATCTATTAGCTGGACAGGATGGTAATTAACCTATGGAGGTGGACCAACTTTAATCACATAACTGCTAAAGGAAAGATTACGTTTCCACTATTTTTTTTTTACTTTGGTTTGTTGTTTATTATTACAATTAATGGGGTCAATCCTCGATACCTCCAGGATTCTGAAGTGTGTGAACGTATGTATGTATTTGTTTTGTCGTGGTTTAAATAATCCAGAAATGTAATTCTGCTGAACGCCTCCTAAATAGGTGCGTGCCTGCGGATACCGCAGCCTTATGGAAGGTCTGCTGTAATGGGTGCACAATGGTCATGTCCCTTGGCTATGCATTTCACTGTCAAGGATGGAGATCTGATTGACATCAGACCAGGAATCTGAAGATTTTCTTAGCAGAAGCATTACAATGTAAAGGAGTAGAAATGTAAAAAAGAAGGCTATTACTTTACAGTATAAGTTTACACTAGAAGTTATATGTGAACCTTCACAGCAGAACTGTGGTACCATTTTACAGTAAAGCTTCCTTTTGATGCTTATAAATGGTAGTAACTCATTGCTAAAAAGAAAACTGTTATAACTTGTTTATAATGATTATTAATGATTTTTCAAAATGTTACAACTTTAATTGATACCCAGATTTCAAACCATTCGTAAACCCTTTACAACCTTGTTGTAAAATGGTACCACAATTTTTTATTTTTTTGGTGCCCTGCACTCAATCTGCACTTGAGAGTCACCCTCAACACTTCCCTCTGTGTGTAACTGACATCACATGCAATACTGGAAATCTGCGTAGAAACCCACCCCTGGCTGGCCTGTAACGCAGGTAGGATTCATCGTCTGCGCATCTGGCGGCCTGGCTAGCGTGTCGGACCAGGGCACCAGACGCCAACTTCCTGTGCAACAACGACCTTTCTCGCTTAACGAAGACAGATCAGTGGCCAGCCAGCACCTCACCCCAGCCCCCTCGCTCGCCTCTCCACAGAGCCTCCAGCAGAAGGATGTCCGTGAAGAGCTGATGTCATTATCGCTCACTGGGCTGCACAGCAGCGCTCCAGCTGACCTTAGCCGGTGATCAGACTTTAGAGGGAGCTTCGCGGGGGCTGGAGAGGCCTGCTCCAGCGTGGCCGGCTCGGCACGTACATCACCTGTGACAGTGGCACCTTGTTATTCGCACAAAACGCAGGCTCTCCCATCAGCTTAATTTGCAGCGACATCACATTACCGCCGGCACTTGCTGTTGCTCTCTCCTCTCCCCCGATACATTAATTACATCTCTGCTCGCTAATGGCGCATTTTCAATTCCAGGACGAGGGAATGCAAACACGCCCCACGGCCCTGCTTCCCGCATGCACGCCGTGCACACGCGCGCTATAAATAATGCACACCTATCCGCGAAAGGGGGCCCAGCCTTGGATAAAAACTTCATCTACTCGACTTTGCTTGCAAAGGGGGGAGGGGGGGGGCGAGACTGTAAAGTCTGCCTAGACTCCAGCCTTTAATTCTTTGATAAAATAGCCATTAAGGCAGAAATGGACTATTGATTTTCCCATTGGCCACCGAACCGCGGAGTCACTGTTCGTTAGCCCTTTGATTGGGCACTGATATCGGCCAGCACGGAAAAGGGTGAGTATGTGGGGGGGTAGGGTTGTGGGGGGAGCGATGACAGCTGGACATGCTGAATACACCTGCCCTTGCACGTCTGCACTGCCAACTGCAGACACATGCAGATCCAGGCCCCCCAATAACACGCTGACAATTTCCATTAAAGCGGAGGGAAAATGGACTGCAGCGATACATTAGTCCGGCAAAGTAGATTATTAAGTTACAAACCTGTCCACTGGCCGGGCGACTTCCATTACCGTCGTGTGACAGTATGTAGATTAATCTGATTAAAATGCTTTTTAATGCTTTTTCAATTACATCAAACATCGTTGCCGCTTTCATGACGGCAACGATTTCCGTGTCATGATTTGAGGGTGGTTCTCTCCCGAACCATTGATTTTAGTGCTTTTGCATTCATCGGCAGAAGTACAATCTGAACCTTTCAAACACTGTCAGGCTCTGAAAATTCTTATGGACGTGGCATTTGTTGTAATATACATGACGTGACATCTTATGTTATTCCGGAAGATGATTAGTCACGTTCTTGCTGTTAATGAACAACTTGCACTTGTTCTTTCATAGTTAGGAAAAGTTTTCTTTTCATTTTAAACACCAGTAAATCTTGCCCAATACTTCATCCTCCCCTATTTGTCCGAGAAAACCTGATTATGCCTGCTGAGATTAATTTATACCAGGGCACCAAACTCATTAAAACTCACAACTCATCCTTAAAGGTAGAGCTCCTTTTGGTAATTGTACGCATGGCCCATGTGTTTTTGAAACATAGCCAATCATTTGCCTAATGTTTATTCACCGCGAGAGGAAAGCAAGATGACAAATCTTGCTGACGAAAAGAAGGCGCATTAAAAGGTAAAGCGATGCATTAAATCTTTCAGTCGAAATCATTTAGGTAATGTCCCGTTCATTTTAGATTCATGAGCAGGGTCCTTACAAACTGGCTTCAACAACAATAAATCTCCCGGTCTCCATTGTTCTGCGTTGCCACACCATTTTCTTTTTGTACATGTTTACTTTGTGCATAATTATCTGCATAATGACAGTCCCAGACTGCCTGTAAATAGAACACACACTCTGGACAAAAGGAGGAAATGTGGTCAGAGAGCAAATACTGTAAGCGGGCAATGATTGGACACCAACACTATTAAATGTTCTCCAGTGTAATCTACCTACCCCATCGTCCACATCCAGATAGCTATCAATACAGTAGGCCAGAGGAAAAACAAGTTGCACTAAGGTGGATGGGGAACTCCCATTCATAGCCAAGAGCAAGCAGGTACCATCTTTTATTGACATTGCAAACCTGGTGGTTTATTCAGTTAACTGACATTCCAGATCCACCCACAGGCCATTATGTGTGATACAGGCAAACAGGAAAAAGAACGTGGATGGTACTCACATCGATAATGTAAGAGATTAGCTAAAGAGGGTGACAATTTTAAGATGCATTTAATAGACAGAGATGAGACTCAGACATGGAATAATTGATCAGGAACTTTTTTTCTGGGTTGAAAAACTAGGGGACAGGACACACACCGAGTGTTTTGGGTTTTAAATAATGGGACAGAGAAGCACGGAAAATAATACAGACCTTTTGTACAGAAATTAGGATTCCAGACTGGACAAGTAGTCTTGTGTGGTGTTCTCAGTTAGGTTCTGATATAACATCAAAACGTAGGAGAATATGTCCACACTGCGGTGGACCCCAGCCTGACCTAATGCCAGAAACTGTGGTAGAATGGTCCAAGTTTCCAGTCATCTAGGCCACACCCATCTCAGTCATAACCAAACAGAAACAACCCCTGGTCCATCTTAGCAGATCTGAGGCACGGTGACACGGATTTGAGAAAAAGTTTGAGAAAATGCAGTGGTTGGATTTGGAGGAGTCTGAAGGTCCCTGGTCCAGTACCGAAGCTGGATAGCACACTGCAATTTCAAGTTCTACCAGCTGAATAAGGTTGCCTGATATTCCGTGCTTCATGTAGAGGAGCTAATGTCATGTGGAGACCTTCTCCATAAGGCTCTCTTCAAATATAACTTAATGGATATTAGCAGCTATCCCACAGCCCAGTTTCTAAGGAAAAAACAGCCTTCAGGGTGCCTGCCGGCGACTGGCAGTATACAGTCCTCCTCTCTGGATTTCAGGGGGTACCTTCCAGAGTGTGAAGGACATTGTGCTTCAGCCTTACCGAGAGTATGCAGCAGCCTACCTCAAAAATATCAGCAGACACACTGAGAAAAGTATGTATATATCACAATGTTTGCCTCTGCAGGGTGGTGGATCATCAAGCAGGAAAAACTTATGGCTAACCCCACAAAGTGCAAACTGGGGCTCACCAAGGCCCACCACCAGGGAATACCCATTGAATGGGGCCTATTCTGGCCCTAATAAACACAGGTAAAACCATCAAAATGTTTTCCTTGTCACCAAAAACCAGGAATGGGCCTTTCTGGGAGTGGTCTGCTGTTATTGCTCCTTTGTCCTCCTCTCCTCTCTCAGATATAACTGAGATGGACCCCCCCTCACCACCACCCCCACTAACAGACAAGTGGACAAAGGATGGCAAAATCACCTTTCAATAGTTGAAAGATTACTTAGCACTGAACCACAATATTTGTTCAGTCATTTGCATATTTATGCCTTTAATACTTGCTATGCTGTAAGGTATTGCATGTAACGTCACACTTTCAAAATTGCTTAGTTATTGGACTTTTTTCTGATGGCATATATTATTTATCCTTTCATATTTCCATAACAGCAAATCCAGGGCAGGTTTGCAGTGAGCCTGACAGACATTCCAGGAAGCACTGAGCACAAGACAGGATTCCAGTCCATAATAAGAAACACACTAATACTTTGCATCTACTGGAAATAATTCTGTTTCTTTATATAATATATTACTTTGCATGTCACTGTGGTAGCAGTCTTGGTCGCACTGTTGACAGTGATGGTAATATATGAATTTAAGTATGTTTTGATTCAAATTAAAAGCACTTCAAGTGCAACTGCTGTCAAACATATAATGAATTAAAACATATGTCTTTTTGTAATTAGAACAGAATACTGTAGTGCCGGTGGGGGTCAGCATATCCCAGCATGCTTGTGGAAAATGTAAATAGCCCTTGTATTGTTGTTGTTAATATGGTTATAGTTCCCGTCCCGATTGCGGCGTGTATGTCTACCTGTGTTGTGCGTACCCTGTACGAACCGCCTGTGTTTTTAGCTTGTATAACCCTCCCACTATGCATGCACCTTGCAGTTCAGTGTCTGACCACCTTGTGTTTCTGCCCTGTGTATCTGGGTTCTGTGCTCGTTGGCTGCCTGTTATAGTCCTGTACAGTAATAAAATAAAGAATGTGCCGTCTCCCAACAAGCAGGTCTTCTTCGCTAAGCTCACAATCTCCTGGTCTGCTTGGTGCTACAATACAAAGGTAACAGTAAGAAAGGCACTAATAAGTTTCACTGCAGATACCAGTGATATTAGAAACAAAGTATATTGGTTAGTGATTTTTTCAATGCAGAAAAATTGAGACGCAAGCAAAAAATATATTAATTGATGCAATGTAATTACTCCGCTACATCAGTACATCGAAACCACTGGGAAAACTCACTATTGCTTTAAAAAAATTCAACTAGGTATAAGTTATCTTGAATTTTCATATGGGACTCTTTCCACTGATCCCACCCAACAAAGAAATGTAGTCATATGGTCAATAAACCTTAAACAGACCTAAGGGGTGGTTTAAATACGATTGCTATCCAGATTGATGCTAGGTTTATATTCACTGGTGCAACAGACTCAAATTTAGTTTATATTTAAATAGAAATTAAACTGAGATTACCAAAGGTTTAGATTTACAGCACTCAACATAAATGAGTACTCCCCCAACAGTGTTACGACCTGTGCGAGTGAACGAGCAGGGAGCGGAGAAGCAGATGAAGGAAGCCGTGAATACGGGTACATGGGGTTGTGTTAAGGGAGCCAGGGAGCAGCACAGGACGAACGTTAATGACCAACCTGGGGAAAACGGACGCAGACGCAGATTAAATACACAGGACAAGCCAAAAATAATAGGCAACAGGTGACCACAATCGGGAATTAACACGAGGTAACGAGGGGGGCGTGGCGTGACTGTTTCCCGTGACACAATACGATGTACACGGCAGAGGAATGGCATGCATGTGTGTTGTTCACAAAGGAAGCCTCTCCTAAAGGCCACACACAAAAAGTCAGCCTAAAACTTGCCAGGGCCCATGCTGAAATGATAGACTACTGAGGCTTGGTACTCTGGAGTGACGAGATCAAGGTAAATGTTTCTGGAACAGTTGGCTTGAAAACTGTACTGTATATTGTCTAAAAGGTGAAAAAGAATGCATGGTGCCTACAGTGTAACATGGTGGTGGCAGGGTCCTTATATGGGGCTGCATGAGTGCTGCTGGTGTCAGCAAGCTGCATTTCATTGATGGTGTCATGAACTCACAGAGGTATTGCTATGTATTGAAAGTGAAGATGCTACCATCACTCTGTGCCCTTGGTCATTGTGCACTTTTCCAATATGACAATGATCCAAAATGAGCCAAACACACAGCTAAGGCCACTGTTGAATTTCTGAAGAAGAACAGAGTGAAAGTGATTCAGTGGCAAGTATGTCTCCTGATCTGCACCAAATTGGACGTCTATGGGGATTTCTGAAGAGTCTCACTCTCCATCCAGCATCCAGGCTCTAAAAGAAGTCATTCTTGAAGACTAGAAAAAGACAGATGCTGCAATGTCACGAAATTGTTCATTCCATGCCTAGAAGACTAGGTACCATCCGCAAAAATCATGGGGGTCATATAGAATAATAGATGTAGTAGTTTCTGTTGTGGAGTGTATTCATTATTACATCACCTGATTTGAGCAAAACTGAAGATTTTGTAATCTAAAATCTAAATTATATTATTAACCTTACTTTCCTGTTCATTAGTCGACCAATATTTTTGTTCACTTACATTTAGCCCAGTCTACCTTAAATCCAACACATTATCTGGCTAAGCACAACATTCTGCTTCTTGGAACACCCCCTAAGGTGAATGACGTGCCAGAGCGATGCACCCTGTCGGACTTCTTCCTCTTGATTTATGCTAATGAATATGAGATTCTTCTCCTCATTTTTGTCTTGATGTTGCTTCTGCAGCCTGGACCAGGCTTGGCACAATTTCAATGAAGTCCTTCTGTTCAGCTGTAGATAACAGATGCATGTCTTTGGTAAATATGTAACACGGGGCTGACTTTACTCTGTGTAACTGATACGTGTTCAAACAGATGACCGTCAATATAAGGCCTGGTCTTCTTACGTTCTCCATCTCTTTTGCTGTTGAAATGCATTTAGAATCTCAGGGCCTCAAAATTTTAGGTATGTTTTGAATGGAAAATGTATCACTTTGTTTTCATTTACAGATACAAAGCTTTTGCTCAGTGTATATTTCTCCGTTTGATGAGTTAACCAGTCATGGAGGCTGCAGAGGTGCAAGCGTTTTATGTGAGAACAATAAAAGAGAACACATAAAATTTATTTGTGATGGACTGTTATTTGATATTTTTATTTTTATGAAGCGCCTTTTTTCACGAATCATCCCAAGTTGCTTTACATGGGTGTGTTGTGATACATAACATTAGAGAGTGGAATACAAAAGAGGAAAAAGGAAGGAAAGAAATTGAATTAAGATAGATAGTTATAGATAATCTACAATTATTTTATAAACTATCCGTATTCACAATTACAGTAACATAACAGATTTTAATCAAATAAGAAATAAATGCAATTTTGCATAGAAATGTTAGCGTGTAACCGAACGTTAGCCTATTGCTTTCAATTAACTAACAAAGCAACAAATGCACATTTTTTATTCATTCTCTACCCAGAGGGATGATAACTCTGTCATGTCACGAGGAGAGATGTAGGCAAAGGCAGGAGTAGGGAAAATCAGAAGGGACTTTTTAAAACAAAACTATAAACAGGAAAAATGAAAGAGACCACAAATGGCCAAAATGGGGATAGGAAAGGTCAGGTTTGAACATAAGATAATCGAGGGAGCACATGCCGGTAGCAAGATTATTGATGCATGTAACACTACAATGACCAAGCTCAGGACAAGGAGGCACTTAAATACAGTACATTACAGATGAGGGAGGAAACGAGAGGCACCTGGGATCATCCACATGAGGGATAAAACTAGAGACAGGGTTAACAAGGCATAGGTGAGGCTCGTTAGAGTCATGTGATGGAGAACCCAAGGGGAAAGGACTGCAGGGTTTTACAAACTTAGAATCTGTTGCTATTTTATCACATATTAACTGCCTGGATTAATCATTGTAACTATCCTGCTTTTTATCTCAGCTAAGATGCTAATGTTATCAAAGTAGCTTACAAAAGTGTTGCTATTTCCTCATAAAATGAAATGCAATGAAGTAATATGAAAGTTTACCTTATGCTACGGATAATCAAAGACTGCTCATTTCTGCTAAATAATAAATACTCACTTTCTGGATATTCATTTAAAATTTGATCTACTTGATTACAGGTAGTGATGCTCTCATTCTTAATGGAAAAACAAATATAAGCTTGAGGAAATAAGTAAAACAGAAAACAAGGCCCCACCGAAAGGGGTTAAAAAAATGTATATGATCTATAATTGTCCTACATGTTTAAGTAGAAAAGTGTTTTTTTTTTTTGTAATTTCAAATATTTATCATAAACGTCTCTTGATACAATACAAATAAAAACAAAAACACATCTTAATATAAAGTTTATAATTGTGCACTACACATACAACATGTCAGATACTGCCCATATTTTGAATATATATATACCTTGAGGAAAGAACATTGTTACTGTATCTCCTTGATATTTAGTAAAGAAATGTTCCTAATGGGCACAGAGTCCTTTGTTAGACGAACTCCATGTGCAGCAAACAAAACGTAGATAAGGAATCCCATCATCTAGTTTGATCTCTGCTTTATCAGAATTCCAGAACTGTAATCTCGACTGTGAGGAAGATGCTAATTCCAATTCTGTACATCCTAGACGAGACATAGCTTTGTTCACTGGCCCGCAAAATGAAGATGATATGGACCATTGCAGACCTGAAATAACAACGGAATTGGTGTCGCCCACGGAGCCTTTAATTTCTAATAGATTTTTTTCTGACTAATGTATTGTGCAGTGTTTATGTAAGTGTAAATTGAAATTTCAGGGAAAATTGTAAGTAGCTAATAAAAGCACAAATTAAACATATCATTAGGGACCATAAATAAACTATCTTTGATTTTCCAGTCACTTAAAATGAAGGCCATGGATGTCTATATTAAGTTTAAATGGCACAAAAGCCATTGATCTTGGTTGGATGAAGCGAAAAGAGCAATACCCTTGTCAAATGCCTTCTTCAAAAGGTTCACATAGCAAATGTTTTTAATAAATTCCGACAAACAAAGTTGGACTGCTGCTCCACAGCTAGGGAGTAATTCATATTGGTCCTCCTGAATCCTAGGCTCCACAGTTGGGTGGTGTTTCCACCTCCATTACCCCGATCATATACTTCGTCAGGGAGGCAGAGAAGTGTGATCCCTTATGGTTGGAATAAGCCCTCTGATCCCCCATTTTAAGAACAAGGACCACTATCCCTATTTGTCAGTCCAGAGGTACTTTACCAACTTTCCATGTACTGCTGAACATTTGTCCCTGCTGCCTTTCCACTGTGGAGGCCTCTCACAACCATTGCAACTTCTGCTGTCGCAACAGACTGTGATTTAACAGTTTACAATAAAATATACCTAAAGTTGGCCAGCACACCTGCCTCACTCCTGCTGAACACAGTAGGATCCTCCCTTTGGCACTGAATGGTTTACCAAAACATCTTTCAGGCCACTTGACAGAGTTAGAGTTATAAAGTTCCCATTATTGATATACATTAATGTCTACATCGACAATTACTGTTAATTCCTTAAAGCTGATTAAAGGTTTTGTTTTTTAAAATTGTTCAGGACCTCTGACTGAAAAAAAATTGATGCGGACCTGTCGTCAAAAAGTTTGATAACCCTTGGTCTAGATTGTCACGCTCAAACTATATATACTTTATAAACTTAGTAAATATTTTTGTCCAGTGCAAAGTATAAGTGAAGAAAACAGCACATTATAAACATATGAGATATCAATGGATCAACTAGATATAAGTACAGCTAGGCCGAGTTTTCAATGAATTTCCAGGTATAAGTGTAAACAGTATTGGAGCAGGAGCTACACAACAACTTCTAGCAAAGTCCAGCAAGAATATATCTAGGAAATTGCAACCCAGGTGGTTTACTAGGGAAATAAAGTATAAAGTAAGAAGGAAAAGGGCTTTGTTTCAGAAATGGAAAATAACTGACGATGACAGAATAAAGCAGGAGTATCTAAGTCTACAGACTGAGTTAAAAAATGATATTAGGCGAGTTAAATGGAAGATTGCATTGGAGGCTAAGGATGATGTTAAAAGTTGCTTCCAGTATTTTAACTCTAAAAGAGCTCTAAAAGCGGAAATTACAGTACTAATCTGCAGGATAGTCTTATAATTGAAAGTGACATTGATATAGTAAATGAGTTCAATGACAGTTTTGCACTGGTATTCACTGTTCAGGACACTAGTAACATACCAGGGGCCAGTTCCACAAAGCAGGGTTTCTTGCTTAGCCAGATAACTTGCCAGATTTAAGGTAGTTTGGGCAAAATAGACCTTATTTTCATCAATTTACATTTAGCTCAGACTACCTTAAATCTGACAACTTATCCAGCTAAGCAAGAAACCCTGCTTTCTGGAATACCCCCCAGTTCTTATTACCAATCTAGCATCATCTATAACTAATATAAATATAACTGAAGCTGATGTTTTGCAAAGCCTAGCTAAGCTCAAAATATATTAATCACAGGGCCCTGATGGCATCTTACCTATAATGTTAAAAGAGATGAGGGATATTATTTGCCGACCCTTAACTTTACTGTTTCAAAAATCCTTATCTGAAGGTGTAGTACCTTCTGATTGAAAGCATGCCAACATAACGCCCATTTTCAAAAAAGGGGATAGAAGTAATTTGTCAAATTATAGGCCAATCAGTCTAAC
>JABFDZ020000138.1:218535-229583 GCA_019775955.2 Pollimyrus isidori | reverse complement strand
ATGCATACAAACGACGACTTAAAACACATCTTTTCCAGAAATACCTGAACTAGCACTTCTGGTTTATACTTTTCCTTCAGTACCGGGAAAATTCAGGGTAGTATCTTAAAGCACTTATGTAAGTCGCTTTGGCTAAGGGCGTCTGCCAAATGCTGTAAATGTAAATGTAAATGTAAATGTTTCTTGCTAATTTCTGATGCTGATATTCAGGTTACGCAAACATTAGCTGAAAATATTCTGTGCGTCAGTGGTGTTCCTAGCAACGCTCTGTATTTGGAACCGCGTGAAACTGCCAGGTCTTTGCAGCACACGAACAACACTGCTGTCTACCTTAAGAAACACCCCCTTACACCTCAAATGTAATTAAAAGAGAATACTCTGAAATCCTCTCACAATATCACATATTCCCTTAGGTTTACGGTGCAAGTAAAATGACATTAGATAAGCTCATTTTAGTAAAAATAAATAACTAAAACTAGCTTATTTTCTATGCTATGTGGATGATGGCATTTAAGTTTCCAGTTTCAAATAATTCATAATGAGCATCACCTTGACTAATCTTCACCCTTTCAAAGCAGCAAAGGTTCAAGGGAAACTGAAGATATATGGTACAGGTGCCTGAGGCCGGTAAGGTAAGGGAGCCTTCCCTCACACTGTAAATGTCACAGGAATGTTTTTTAAAGCTGAAAACATTGACTGACCGGAGATGAATGCATACTGCTGGATCAAAAGAGCTCTCTGGTTATAAACATTATACTCTCTATAGGACAATACATTGTGATGCTGTCGCATAAATTTTCAGGAACACTGTTTTACTTTATTACTCCCCATGCATACAATGGCACCCCTAGTGGATACACCAGAAACTGAGTAGTAATCAACAAACTGAATTCACTTGTTGTATTAGCATAGGGTTTGTGTTACTAATATACCTCAGTTACACCCAGGCATTCTGCCCCAGTAAAGCTATGCGGCTGAGCTGGAGGCAAGATAATTCAGAGTTTCCCACAAGGAAAGAAGTTAGGAGAGGTGCTACAAATAATTAAGTTAAAAAAAGGCAGATATGTTTGATATTTTTCAGATTTGCATACTGTGATACTAATATGCTCAAGCCAGGATTTTAACTAAGTAACAGACCCTCTCAGCCTCAACTGTAGTTTGTAGTCTTTTAAAAAATGTACTTTCCCTCATGGAAAAACTATTTGCCTAAAAGTTTAAGAATTCCTGGTTTATTCATAATGTCCAATCAGTCATGAGATGTCAGGCAACGTGAGGGAACAGGTATTCTTTGACTGTTTAGGCGAATCGGCTCTGTCAGGGAGCTGACGTGCGATGCTCTCATTTGCCGTTGTTAGTCAGATGAACAGATTCTGAATGTACCTTTTTATAACCATGTTGCTGTATCAGTGTTACGTGTTGTGCAGGCATCCTCCAGGTACCCCGCAGTCCAAAGACTTGTATGTAAGAGAACTGGTATCTAAAAATGGAACTTGGTGTACTGGGCGTATATGTGTGTGGGTATGCTGGGCATCCTGAATGCCCCCCTGTTCTCTGCCCTGAGCTGCCTCACACTGGCTCCAAGCTTCTCGCAGCTCTGAGCTGGAAAAACAATTTAAGGATGGATGGATTTTTCATTCACAATATGATGCAATTGAAACCTGAAGAGCCATTTAATGGCAGAGTGCAGATACCGTATATGCAGACACCACATATGCTATCTGATCTATTAAGATTTAAACACACTAAATGCATCCGGTGTTTGAAACTTTACCGATCAGTGCTGCATTTAAACAAACTTCCGCAAGCAGTCCTAACACAAGTAACAGCAGCATGCAGCCAGGCATGCACTCTCATACAGTAGCAGAAGCCATGGGTGATCAGAGAGTGCCTGTAATTTAGAAACCTACACACTGGATGGACTCCTGCCAGTAGCTTCTCTGGCTATTACAGGCATATTCTCGCCAAAAGGAGTTTGACTTCATGCTCTTTGCCCCATGTCTGACACTGATGCTCTGTACCAAGGGAGGCAGAATTTCCCACTCCATCTCTTTCCTCTTAAAGTCAAGGGGTTAACAGAATTTCCTTTGTTTCTGTTGTACTGTACAGGAATTAAGAAGGAAAGGGGCCACCTTTCTTTGTGTTTAGCTACATGAATAGGTCAGATCTTGAATCTAGCTTTTAAAAACACCTCATGTACAAATGTTTAGCAAAAACAATCTATTTTACATATTTTGACATGGCAGGATGACAACTACAGACCCCTCCCTCAGGTGGACAGATGGATGGATGGATGGACGGATGGATGGATGGATGGTGTGAACCAGGGAGGACAATTCAGCAGTGCCAGTCCAGGGAAGCTTGTCAATCCCTGATGATAACAACTTGAACGCTAAGAAATGTTTCATCGTTTAGGCTCAAGAAAGTTACCAGCGGCAGTCAGCAATCAGTCATCTTCGCACGACGATGAGTAAGAGCTATTTACGAATATGTTAAACACGTTTTTGTTAATCCTTTAGTCTTCTCTGCAATATTTGTTGCATCCCATGTATAATTGCTTGCATTGCCAGTTTTGGCACTCATTTTGCTATTCTGTGCTCTCCACATACTGTATTTAGAAGTGCCAACTCCAGCTAAGGGTACCTACAGAAGTGTACCTGGCAACATGACACAGTCTCAGAAAAATACATTGTTGTGGATTTTATTTTCTGTGTTGGTGATTTGTTTTCCAACCACTAATCTAACAAGTTAAATAAGAAAAGTACATATATATGTGTGTGTGGCTCAGTGGGCTGAACCTGTAATCACAAGGTCACTGGTTCAAATCTCAGCCTTGAGCAAGGCCCTTAACCCCCAGCTCCCTGGGTACTGCTGTGAGTGGCTGCCCTCTATGGACAGCTTACTCTACAAAGACCAAGTTGAGGGAGGTGTAAAGAGAATTTCCCCACAGCGATCAATGTAGAATGTATTATTATATATAGTTTACAGATTAAAGTGTACATTCATCTGTTTATGCAGTTGCAGGTGAAGCTGAGCGTCAGAAGCGGTTTCTGGGAAGCACAGGGCAGAGGCCGTGTCACACGGCATGCCGGTTCTTTGCAGGATACACACCAAGTGCAATTTAAAGACACCAAAGTCAAGTCACCAACCACATATTTTTGGACAGAGGGGGGAATCCGAAGTAGGTGGACAGAACCCACACAAACAAGGCAAGAATAAGCTAACGGCACGAACACAAAGGCAAGAATCCAACCCTGCAGTGCTGCCCGCGTGTCCACTGAGCCACAATGCTGCCCCGAAAAGCATACAGCTCTACTGAATGTATATCTGCTACCATCCACCCTGCAATGTGGTTATGATCCTGCATCTAGTCCCCAGTAGATAACATGCCCCACCTTCTTAACAACTTTGCCATGTTAGTTGCATCTAATCTGTAATATGTGAGCCAAGCCAAATTCCAAGCTGGAAAAAATAGCACATCAGCTCAGTTTCAAAGAAGTTTAGCAAAGTTTAGTGTTGAAGCAGGGACTTGGGGAGCTGAGCACCACCAAAGCCAAGAGTGATAGCATTTCGCTCCCAGAGGCAGATGGGCAGGAAAATCCCGGCGTGCGACAGTTTGTCTTTCTGGAGTCCCAGTCTTCGCCTCCTGATGTCAGTCTGTGCATAAGATCAAATTATCACATGGAAACAGTAGACTATTTGATTCACTTCTGCTTAGCAGTTTATTTACTCAAATTACAAAGTACTATCATCTGTTTATGCATTTTACAGTAACACTTTATATATTCTGTAGTTAACAGGTAAATATGCAGGAAGTAAGCAGCAACAAAGGAGTAGTGCTTCATTAACACCTAAACTGGTACTATTCACTAATAGGGAATCATGCTTAATCTATCAAAGATAGATGACAACAAGAATATATGAAGGTTCAATAGAAGTAGTAATAGTAGTAGTAGCAATAATAATAATAATAATAATAATAATAACAATAATAATAATAATACAATTCTCACAGAAAGTCTTAGGACACTTTTTAATTGTTTAATTTAGCTAAAATATTTTTACATTTTTGTTTTTTTTACGAAATATCATTATTTTGTTTATGGGTTTACCAAATGTGTATATCATATATATCACTAAATATTTGGGTTTAGCATCCCATTTAGAGCCTATGACTACAATTGCAATTAGTATCCAAACAGCAAGAACAGAAATGAATGAGTCAATAAAAAAAAAAATTGAGACTTAATAAAAAAGAAAATGTCTGAGTATATGTACAGATATGTAAAACAATACCTGTCACTTTTGTTGTGAAATCTATAAAGCTGCAACATTTTTACACAATTAAACAAGCATACCAAGACTTTCTGTGGGCTCTGTGAAGTGACAGGTCAAGGCCGTGATGACATAGTGCCTTGAGTCCGCAGCCACGCTTCACTCGTGATCAGGCGGGCCTTTTCCTGCTTATGTAACTCCTGCAGTCTCTTATGGGGGTGTATTAAGGATGCAAACCTCAGCTCGTAAATACAGATATGTAAATAAAGGAGGTCTCAGATTGGCATGTAAATGTCTGTGAGTCAATGGCAACTCATCGTTTTGGTTGCTAATTTGTTTTTATTTTCATGTGACATTTCAATTGACTTCTGACATCCCTTCATAATTTGTCTTGACGCTGACATGAGAAGCGTTCAAAGACTTTGTTCACGCATGACTATTCATTAAAACTCATTTAGGGGATAGTCTCACTTAATGCAAAGAAATGACAGATATAGAGGAATGGAGGAACAACCTGAGACCTGCACCACGGCATGGCAGATGTCGGCTTCAGAACAATGCCAGTTTATCAGATTATACACCCTTAGCAGGGATTCAGAGTGTTATTGAAAAATAAATTTCGGAAAGGGGGTGTGATGGCTTGGGTGGGCTAGGATAAGTGTAACACTATCTCCAGAGGTGTCGATTCAGATGCTTCCCTTCCTGTGTATGTAAGGTTTCATCTTTCCCCTGCATCCATGTGGGTTTCCTCCTGCAAAAATCATCAAGATCTCATATCAGTCCTTCTTCAGAAGTCCTGAATGTATTTTAATAGTTCATCCGCATTGCGGAGGCTAAGGACTGCATAATTAGTTTTTGATGCTTGCATTTTTGTAATTGGATCAATCAGACCAAAAACTCAGACCGGACAGTGACAGGACTGGAAATTCTTTGGAAACTGAGTCAAGAAAATGTTCACAGTCCCCGATAATACGAAGGACAACACTCTGAAGAATACCTTGCAGGCCATCACAGTACCTGCACATCTACAGATCTGTTTATATGAAGTGCTATAATATATCTCATTGGGGAGTTTTTGCCCCAACCCAATTGCAAAGGGGTCATCGTAATAGCCTTTTATCCTCAACTTTTCAGCCAAACGTATCGCCCCCCCCTTCCCCAAAGCCACCTACACTTTGTGTACCTGACACCTGAATATGAAGTACTAATGGACACAAGTGACATTTAGAAAAATGATCAATACTTATAAAAGCAGTTGTATTAGCATAGGGTTTGCAAGATTTATGTTGCCTTCAGGCAAAGTTAAGATTAACTTTCGTAGCAAAAGTTAAGATTAACAGGCATGCTACTGAGACAGGCTGGACTCGTAAAACATCAGCCCATTATTTTACTCCTTAATGCATAGCTTAGCATTCAGAACATCAGTTTCATTTTGTTACAGCTTCTTATTCATTCCGAATTCAGTTACTGGGGCCTAACAGCCAGTTTGTGGCAGTGAGGGTGGGGCTGATGGGGTGGACCTATCTGCTCCCAGCTACCAGCTGGGATACAGTCCATGACATCATTACATTGAAGCCATAGCTAGGCCGATAAAACGAGGGCCAGTAAAAAATAAAATATCCAGGAAGGCAGAGCTATTTTTTATACATGTATATACAGTATACACATCAGTTAAACTTTATGTTACTGCAGTCAGAATCTGTATGAAGCAGAGTACCTATTAGAAATCTGCATAGAGCAGAGTTTCTTAAACCGGTCTTTGGGGACTCACTGCGGTCCATGTTTTTGCTCCTACCAGGAGCTCAGAGGGAGCAAAAATGTGAACCGGCTGTGGGTCACCAAACACTGGGCTAGGGATCAGTTCTCGAAAGCTTCAGAAATGATGGCGAAAGATTATAACATACCCAAATACATGAACTTCAGTTCATATAGCCGCTTTCCATTGTGTTTTGCCAAAGAAGAGCCTGTAGTCATTTAGAAAATAAAGGATGCAGGAGTAGCCACCTTCGAAGGCTCTAAATGAATTCCATCTACATGCATGGAATTGATTTTGAGTTTACATCTTTGATTAATGAAGACAAAGGCATTGAGTATATGTCTTAGGCTCCTTATCTGCATCATGGCTTCTTGGCAGCTCACACAGAAGAGGCCAATAAAACTGGGAAAACACCACCTCTGACTTTATTTCATTTTGCTTCACTTTGTGCAAACTGCCGCGGAGATTAAAGTTCAAGTCAGGGCAAAATATCTCACAAAAGCCTTCACGTTGCTGGGAGCCATTTATCTCTCTCATTTGAATATTTGCCAAGCATACAGACCTGCTGTCTTATGTAAAGCAAAAAGTTCGGATTGGTAAAACATGGACTGTGTCTTCATAAAAGGATTAAGAGATGCTCCATGAGCAAATCATCTGTCTAAGCGGTTCCAGTAATTTATATTTTGTTTCCGTAAAGGCAACCGAGGTGTTTCCGTCACCCATGATTTTACATTCAGCATGCAATACGGATAAGTGTAAACCTTAAAAAAAAGGAATAAGATATGTACATTGTACAGTATCTAGCTAAAGCACCAAATCCATTTCTGTTAAAATAACTCAATAAAGTAAAAGCGAAACCCCAAGTTTTGTATCTTGTTTTGCTATACGCTATGAGCATTTGGTGTGTCTTGGGGATAATAACAGTCATTTCAGAGAGTTAATTTCCCCAACCTGTGAAATGTGCTCAGCGCCACAATGGTTTATTTTATGGTTGAGTGTGAGGATAACATTTGAGGGGGGGGCACATGAGTTTATTCAGGGAACGCTGTGCATTTTAATATTTGTATGCTAAAGGTCAGGGAGAGCTTGATTGGGACTTAGCAATTTAATACAAGGGTCTATTTATTATTACCCTACATTAAATATTTGGGGGTATGGGTTTCTGCCCCGGTTCCTACGCCCCTGATCTTATGGAAGATCCTCTATCTTACACTGCGGCAGAGAAAGTCTGATATTCTGGGTTTGTTACAAGTAGGGATCTGGATACTGAATGTCTCATACCTTCTTAATGCAGGAGCCTTTTCAGCCAAACCCCCCCCCCCCTTCCCTGCCAAGACCCCAGGCCCATCAGGAATGTTCACAGTCACTTTAGTCACACTGAAGTTGGACATTTTTTCAATGACCCAGCCGATTTTTTCTTAACCCTAAAAAACCTCCTTGGCCACCAGCCAAGTGATACTTTTCATTGTTCCCACTCATCTCTTCAGCAGCAGCAGCCTCCCTCTGGCTCCTGCAGATAACCCACCCTGAGTATGCGCAGAGAACAGGCACCGGTCCGCTCTGCAAACAGGAGACGTTCACAGGTCTTAAAGGCAATTAAATCCTATCGAAAGTTTCCGTAGGGGAACCTTTCTCTCATTACAGAACTGAAACAATTTACCTCTGTTCGGAGATGTAATTCACCTGGCCAGCAGTGAATCGGGCCCCTTCCCTCTCCTGTAATGTCCCTTCATTATATGAGTGAACGTTGTTTTTTTACATGACCTTGTGAATACAGGACTGGTGTCCCACCGCAGGAGACCCAGCAGGAGAATGTTTAGAGATATTTGGACCTCACCTCAGACCAGTCTAATTTTTGCCTCTAAAAATGCCATATTTCAGATTTTTCTGTAATTTAAATTTAATATTGAGTTATGGGCATATTAAAAACCATACTGATAAGGCTGCCAAATGATAGATATACACAGACAGACACAAAACTGAAGGAAGGCTGAAGCTGAGCTGAAGCAGGTAAGGATACAGCAGCCCATTATACATGCAGTGCGCTAACTGCATGGTCTTCAATTGTTTTTTTCCCGCCGCACACTCCTCCTGTTCTTTTAATTTTATACTCACTGGAGCAGATAATGGAAATGGTACATATAAATCATCCATATTTATACAGGGCTCCTTCAGGCAAGCCCTGGCCTCAGGGAAGAGGAGGAGGCAGAACCGAAGTCCTGCTTCTGAAGGAAAAGAGAGGCTAGAGAAAAAGAAAGAGCAGGTGTTTTTTCACTACCCTCTTTCATATTTGGTTCCATTACCGGGAAGCTGGGGCTCCTGCCTTCTCCTCATATGCTCCCTGGGGAAAACGGCTATGACCAATCAGCCGACATCCACCAGGAAGATGAAAGGTCAGGGGACCAGATTCTGAACCAAACACGCATTCCAGGGCCGTGATGTAATGATGTGAGTCATTATGCGTAATGGAGGCGACAACTCCTCACTGCCACCAGAGCGAAAGCCAGGGGCCCCAGCCTCTGGGGGGAACGGGCATTGTGGGAATTGGGAGCACTGTGGAAAAGGTACCCAGAAAAATCGCAAACATTTACTTCATTTCCACTCTAATCAAATATTTACAATAAAATATAGTAACATGGAGTAATGAAAAGCACACATGCACATTTGCATTTTTTTATTGCCTGTGTTTGCCATGCATTTGCAAGAGGACAAAAATCATGGTTATATGTAAAAAATTATCAAAGCAAAGAGGCAACAGAGGGAGAGCGTGCGGGAATGGAGGCTGATTGTAGCAGAAGGTGTTCTGATCCACACGCAATCAGCGTCTGAGATTCAGGGCTCAATCAATCTCCTTCATTACAATCCAGTGGGGGACCCTCAAGAGCCCTAATTAGTGCAGCATCATCTTAATTAAAATTTTAGCTTGTAATTAAGCATCATTGTTTACCTTGCAGGGGTAGCATTAAGATGCAGGGTGTTGGGTTCCATTGATCATTTACTGGTACCCTCTAACCTGGAGGCTCCTTGCCCATATTTATTCTGGTCCCAGTGTCGCTGTTCCGGGCTGTCACGGAGCACGCCTCCGTCACTCGCTCCGTGTTTGCCTGTCTCTGAATGCCAGTCAGCTGTGACATATTTCCATGGACATGGGGTCTGAAGGGAAATCTCCATTTCGCACACAGATTGGACTCAGAAGACAGCACTGTATGGATCCTGAATGCATGTCTTCTGTGTTATCGCACGGCAAACGGCAAAGTAATTTTAAAATTTGTTAAAAGAGATTTACTATTCTGGGGACATGCAACTGTCGAACAAAATGATACAGTTTCTCGGTGACATGCTTCTATATCTGCGTGCACACACACACACACACACACACACACACACACACACACACAAAGCAGTCGAACAGGAAAATGTTGTATTTACTGGGATTTTTTAAATATCCTCTTTGGTTTGAGTGTGCACCGTGACATTTATTGAATGTGGCTGGATGCAGTGCAGCCTCACAAACATATTGCCATTGTTCAGCTGCAGTGGAAGTAGAAATAGCAGAGGAAGGGTGGAAATGGCAGCAATCGCGGCACCTTTCAGCCGGAAAGCGGTTTTAGTTGGCTAATGAAATGGTCATACCCCGACGTTACTGCTAGACTTCCCAGGAATAATTTACCCCATTTGTCAAGCTCAGACCTTAGGATTTATAAAAGTTCCAATATTACAGTGTAGTGTACCTGCCACTGATCTCCTGATTGCTTTTTTGACTAAGTCAAAAATAATCATTGAGGCACTAATCTAACATCACTCGGGTGTGAATATTGGTGAAGTGGCCCCCTTTTAAAATGCCAGCCATTTTTATTATTTTGCTCACAGGAAATGTTTCAAATTTGTTGAGTGCAGTTTGTTTTTTGAGCAGATGCTGGCATTCTCATGGCCTAGCTTAGCAACTTAGCAAGCTTTGCAACTTTAATTATTATTTCTTTTATAGATTCTTATATGTTTAAAAATTAGTTTAAAGTTTACCTTCACTGTTTTGCATGAGCGCTGCACACGTTCTTTGACACAATCATAATAATTTTCATCCTTGCCATTTAAATCACTTGAACATGGGTTTCTGTGAAATTTATCAACTCCCTTTTTGTTTTATAAATACTACAATATTTATTACAACAAAATAACATCACTAGGACAGCACACTGGATGCCTGCTGGATTCATATATTCAACAAAATACTTGTCATGCCATCTGGATTTTTTGTTGTATATTTGTGCATTCCATCTGCCCTCAGAACTCGGATTCCGAGTTGAATTCCAAGTTTTGAAGCCGGAAGTGATGACATGCGCGCTTCCGTTTCTCCGAGGTCCGTGAAATATCTCGGACAGCACAAAGGATCCCGAGTTCAGAATCCAAGATGGTTGTGCCCTTTATGAACAGACGGGAAACTTGTAGTTTTATCCCGCTTAAGCACTACTTCTCATGTGTGGCTCATTAAACCGGTCACACACACTATTCTGTCCAACTTATCTGTGTTGCTACGGAGTTCTATACGTGAAGCACCGTGCGTAATGTGTTATCAAGTGATATTGCTAACAATGGCTACTAATTAACAGGGCTAGAATTGAATTTCATGATTAGTTGGATTATTTGTCGGATTTCGGGCTAATTGTAAGTAAACGGCCATTCAAAGGGCATTTAAACTGAGGTACCTTAAACCCGATAAGTTGTCCGGCTAAGCAAAAAATCTTGCTCATTCTTATGGGTCCATGGTATTGCTACTTCTGTGGCAAATGGAACGTATCTGACTTGGTTTTCCTGAGTTTTTAGCGGATGTAACGTAATATTGGAATCAAAAATCAGATCTCGAGGCAAATGAAATGCACCTATGACCTGTTGCTTCCCCTGACGGCATCAAATGCCAGCACATCCAATGACAAATCAGTTCACATCTACTGCACTTGCACATACAAGAACGGTTAGAATGGTTGAGCGGTCAGTGTCATTATTATTATTACTTTTTAGCGTA
>JABFDZ020000138.1:196090-207557 GCA_019775955.2 Pollimyrus isidori | reverse complement strand
GGAGTTATCACTAACAGCTTTCCCATTGGCTTAAACAGTGATTGACAGTGACTAGGAAACCCCACCCACTTTGGGCTTGCGAGTCTCATATCTGCCATAAATATGGTAAATTTTAGGTTCAAATGGAAGGCAGTCCTTCAAAAATGAAAGCTCAACCTGAAATGTCCCTCCAAGTTAGGCCAGTTATCCCACAACATGGAAACCAGATCTTTTTTCTAAGAAATCATCAGTTAAATAAAAACCAATAGTCGGTATAAATGAGAGCAATCAGCAAAATACTATCACCAGGGTGCGATTTGATAATAATTATACGGTAATGATACCCACTTATCAACACAGAGGAGGCCTCAGATGGGTACACCTACATCTGACTGAGAGTCTTCCTGACGTTTGAAAGACAAAAGATGGGGACAAAAAGACGCCTGACAAGACACAAAACATGGAAAAGCTGTGATTGTACAATTAATGAGATTCTGAAGATGTTTTACAAAAAAGTGATTGATTGTTTCATCCTCTTCCAAAGTGTTTCTGATATTCAGCAATATCCAACAAGCAGTCAGCTAAAGAATTATTTCTGCTGCAAACATGTTCCTATCTCTGGAGTGATAAATGATGGCTGGTGCAGGACCACAGTTATGGCACCCATCAATCAAACGTCCCGGCGACTTTGAAGGCTGCTGAGAAGCCGACGAGGAAATCCGTTTGACCTGTTCGTCTCTTAATTAATTATCCAATTATTTCTTTCCAGCAGACTGCAGTGCCTAGATAACCACACTGCTGTTTTTCCACTGACTGCTCCTCCAAGATAACAAAAGAGCTGTTTACCACATAATCACCTCCCTGAGTAAACGGTCATGCTGTCGCTGTCCGATTCACATCTCTCACTCTCTCGCGCCGGATAAAAGACTGGAAAAAGTCAAGCTGAGAGGAAAAAGAACAAACACAGTGCTGAGTCATAATTCTGTTTGTTGTTAACAGCATTTTTAACAAAGGCACTAAGCTACATTTTCAGTATATGTAGCTGCCTCAGATTCCAAACAAAACCAGATTTATATTAATGGCCCAACGCACTGCCAGTTAAATTTAGTTCCCTGCTGTAAACTAAATATCTATGTTTGGTCACCAGGTCAAGCTAAACCTTCTGTGTCAAAACTGGGCTCAAAAGCATTGTGAATATAGTGTATAAAGTTCAGGTTTGTAGGTTCCTTGTAATTAACATGGCCTTAATGAGACATTGCTGACACGTGCTGCAGGCTGGCTGCAGTCTTGATATTTATCAACATGGTCAGATGTACGTCACTGTTTTCATCACCATGGAAGAAACAGTCACCATACAACAGCTATATAAAGTGAAAGATTAAAAATGCACTTACTATATTCACTATCAATGTGAAAAAGTTTCGCCTTTTCTCATTCAAGGTACATGACGACAAACACACAACAACATCTACAACTTACATTTTCTATATGTCCCCTACACAAAGTACAGCGACACCCCAGTAAAGCAATAAAACTCAATCACAGATATGATGACCCCAAGGCATCCAGTTCAAACCGCAGCCATAACAAAAAGAAATAAGCGCATGACGTCTTGATTTAAAATTGGCGATCGAAAATTGTTAGCTGTGCAAGCAGAAAGTTGTTTACAAAGCTTCTAAAAAGCAATATTCCTGGGCCCTGTTGTTTAAATGTAGTTTCCATCTTACAAACTGTGAAGTATGAGGCAGAGAACACACACACCGAGCTCTTGCACTCCTGTGAGGCAGTGCGAGTACCTTTAGTGCAGTATGCAGCGGGGTAATGCCACCTAGATACATAAGGCCCCTTAGCATTGACATTCAGAGCCAGACTTGTCCCTACACCTTAGTGCAGATCAGCAGCAATGTTTCAGCACAAAAACCAAGGGCAGCCCCAGGCTAAGGTAAGCTACAAGGCCCATTGCAGCCTCCATTCACCAAAAAATGGACCCATTAGCAATTTTGCTAACAACATGTATCTTTCCTAGTTGCCTCCATGTACATACTTTTCCCCAGTGAAACACAGCAGTGCCTGGACAGGCAGGCCCGCTATCTGCCATGGCTCACTTCAGCTCAGTTAGCTGCTTCTGTATGCTAATTCATTCCTCATTGGCCGTCGGGGGAGCCTGTTGGAGGAGAAGCTATCAGATGCTGGGTTATACCAAGGCTGTGGAAGCAGGAGGGGCCTGCGGAGCTTGGAGAAATCAGGCACGCCAACCACACTGGTCTCTAAGATCGACGGCAAATAGATATTAGGTCGCATGTTTTTTTTTCTTTTGGTAACATTGTTAGGTTTTCATGAAACCTAAGTGCAAGTACCTTCCAATGCCCTGTGTTTCACACAGAACGGGAAGGAGAGCTAAAGGAACAGATCTCTCTCCATCCAGCGGAAGAGACACAGGTCTGCCTTTGAGAATGAGGACCACCACCCCCACTTTCTATTCGTTTTGATCTTGGAAAATCGCGTAAAATTGGCCCAGAACATATGCTGATGAACCACACGCCTTGTCTCCTAATTTGGAGTTTTGTAGCAAAACCAGCAGCGCTGCCTAGTGAGTTTCCCGGGCTCCTCTGGCTTTGTGGAAGGGTCATGCAGCACAGATCACAAGTGGCTTAACACGGGAGCTGCGGTGCCCAAAAGCAGGGCTATCAGTCAGGGCTCCGAATATGTTCAATCAGAAGAAACGGTCAATGATCAGAACAGCAGTTAGCCAGAGACAAGCTGTACAGGGCAACTGAGCCAAGTCAATAAGGGCAATGGGGTTTTTATAATGTTTAGAAAATTTTCATTTACAAATAAACTTTTTACACAGTGTTTGTTTAGTCTTTCGGAGGCAGCCTGTTACTGGTGCCCCAGACAACACCAGTAACACAGGTTCTGTACATTTCTGTCCAGCCTCAGAGAAACGGGACCCTGATTTTTGATCTTGGGCTTTTCA
Organism: Pollimyrus isidori; assembly: GCA_019775955.2. Taxonomy (NCBI): domain Eukaryota; kingdom Metazoa; phylum Chordata; class Actinopteri; order Osteoglossiformes; family Mormyridae; genus Pollimyrus; species Pollimyrus isidori. Next base: position 204,601 of record JABFDZ020000138.1, on the reverse strand, counting down.
TTTTCTCTTAAAGTGGTTATTTGAGACTGAGGCAAAAATGAAATCTGAGGGTCGAATCCATCTGGGTTTGAATTTAGAACGTTGGGACATTCTATAGTAGATTCCCTCAGTCTGCCGTCATTCCGCCCGCTGACTCAATCATCTGCTGGCCATCACCGCCTCGGTGGGTGACCAATGGTGGTCTTAATGAATGCTCTCTGAAGCCAGCCCCCCTCCAGCAAGGGTCAGAGAATCAGAAAGGTTGCTGGGGGAGAAAAAAAAAAAAGCTCTGGAAATTTCTTGCGCTTTACTTGTGGAAGTGAAGTGCATTGAGGGTGGGGGCGAGATAAACACGAGAGAATGGAATGCACCTGGTGTGCTGCAGAGGCCCCACACCACAGAGTGCAGGCACGTCAGCGGCAGGCGAAGCCCCCTGGCATCCACTTTGCGGATGTTTAATGTGTGTTTTGCAATCTAATTGCGCATAATAGACCTTGGGGTGGGAAGCATCTCGCTGTGGCAGAGGCCAGCCTGCATGCCAAGTCCCCATGCTGGAAACATCCTCCGTCTTTTTGCACATTGCCTCCACCTGGTTGCTCTCATTTCATTTTGCTGGGGCTCTGGAACTGGCCAATCAGCACAAAGGCAGAAACCCCTCCCCTCTCCCTCCAACCAGCACTGCCGCCTTCTCTCTGGAGGTTGAACATTTAATAGTTGCCCCCCCCGCCGCCCCCCGGGGCACAGTTTGAGCACAAGGGCCTAATGCCAGTCCTTCACCCCCCCCAAGTGAACTGTTAGAGGTCTTTCTAAGCCTTCATGGAGCCTCAGCTTGGCATGTGAGCATATATCAGATTGGCTGCCTAGAGAAATACTCTCAGGGTGGGAGTCTGTCTGGGCCCCACTGTCGGAAAAGGAAGTTTTCTCCCAAAAGGTTGTCTTGAGTACCTTGAATCACTGGAATGTTCTCTTCCATCATTAGCATAATGCTCAAAATCAGTTTTCAGACCAAAATACTTATTAGCAGAATGCTTATTCCAAAAAATACCAGAAACAACTGTAATAATGACCCGTGCATTGGCAATTACAGATCAACAGTTTTTGATGCTAGAGTCGAATAACAGCCAAGATGTCAACCGACTGCAGATGACTTACTGAACTATGCAGTGAGACCCAAGAAATATTTTCCCGTAGAAATGCACGTCAGTGATTTGGAGAACGTGTAATGACCATAACCCCGCTGGACCGAGCCTGGCAGTACATTGCTGGCTCTGTGCCTGTCAGCCTCTTTGGGGGTTAATGGAGACCTTGGTACACACAGCTAATCGCTTTTTCATGAAGGTACCCTACCCTCAGCCCAAGATGGAGGGGTTACTACACATATTATAGGTGCCGGACCAGGGAGAGAGAGCCCAGCTATGAGGCATTTTCCCCAGCACCAGATGAAGCTTGCACGACGGCCTTTAGCTAGTGAATTAAACATGGGAATTAATACTGAACCCTCTAAGGATGTCAACAGAGTCAGCATGCTGTCAGTCATACCTCACCGTCTTATGAAAAAGCAATCAGCCAGGGAGTATGGAATCACCAAGGAGACATATCAGCTCAAGGCTGACCGGAAGATATCCAAGCCACTCAGATCTAGGTCCACGTTTAGTTGCGTCGTGGCGAGTTATTTTTGTTTTGCAACCCTTTAACCTGTAGCAAAATGAGGTGAAACCCGGTGATACTTAACAAAGGTGGACGCAGCAGTCTTCATGATTCCACAAGGCTGATCGAGGGTGTGAACGGTGCTGAGGGAAGCAAGAGGAGTTACCAAGAGGGGAAGGTAGAAGGCTTTACAATCAGAGAGAGCAGCCCCAGGAGGACACAGATGGGCTTCCTATGTCACAGAGGCTGTCCCTCTTGCCTGCGTCCCTCCCCGGAGACCTGTTTTAATGTCAACATTGGTACTATGAGCGCATGTTTGTTTCAAGTAATTACGTATACATTTTCTCCCCTGCATAGTAATTGGAGCAAAAGTTTATCACTGCCCAGCCTCTTACACGCAGATGGGCACGCGGAACGTCGTCAGACTGTGCGAGAGCACGGCTGTGCACAGCAGGACACACAGTCTAACCCGAGTAGCACGTCGAAGCACAAGAAGTCGCTCAACGCGGAGTTAACGCTCCTCCGAAATGGCGGCCGTGGAGACAAATGACTCAGCCACTCGAGATGTCAGCCAAAGGAGAAAGCAAACACTTTGCTCTTTGAATACCTAAAAACACACATTTCGGCATTACTGGCAACAGCTCATAAAAAAACCCAAAAACTGACATTTGCGGCAGATTTTAGATAAAGATCCAAAACTCAGGGAAATGCAATAATGAAATGCCGATAGATGGGGCTTCAAAAATAGGTTGGGTTTTCCTTACATTGTCAATCACTCTTTGTTTTTTGAACGAAAGCAGCGACTAACAGCACTGGATGACCTAACCCTCCACGATCTGTCTCTACAGAAAGCCTCTGCCAAGGTGCCCTGCTCAGCTCACTGTTGCTGTTCACCCAACTTCAGGTCTAATCCTGCACGGAGTGAAATGTGCCACTTTACGGCCACACCGGACTCCTACTGGCTTGAAAGCTTTCCGGAACTTTGTGAACTGCGGGCATTTTCTCTTCCGAATGACCTTCCTGATGACATGTCAGTATTCTCTTAATGTTCCTTGAGGCACCCTTTAGTATCAAGCAAGAGTGAAAGAACAGCTAAAATGTCCTCGACAGACTGAGTGCAATATTTATAAAAATACATATTAATACTTAATTGTGTGGTGTGACTCAATCTATGACTGCTTCAAAGTGAACTTGTCATATTTGTGCCGTGTGCATATTTTTTTAGCTTTAAAGGGATTTATCCGAATCCAGGAGGTTAAACTGAGTTGATACAGGTTAGAGCGCCCCTCTGTGATGAACTCATGTAGGAGTGCAGCAAATGTACAAAACACCCATTCAAATGCTCTTCAAATAAAACATTTCTCATATACAATTTTAGACAGTCTGTTTTATGTAGAGGAAGCGCTTGATTTTCCTGTATAGGAAATATATGTCCCTTATTTCACAATGTGTGTGTGTAAAAATATAGTTTTTTCACTGGGGATGGGTTTACACTAATTTGGAGTTATTAAGCAAGACAGCAGGAGTGATACTCTTGGGTTATTTGGTTCTGAGTCCAGATGGTATTTTTTGGAACTGGTTGCTTAATAACTCACAGTCAAAAGGACTACATGGCCCTCCTCTCAGTGTCCTTATTAAAATTCCTTTATTAGCTTGGCATATACATCAAGGGGTTTGAAACACAAAGAGCATAAAAACATTCTAGGCACAGCTTTCCTTCGAGAACCATGTTAGCGCAGTAAAGGTTTTATTCCTGATACAATCACTTGTTAACAATGCTAAATTAGCTAGCTGTTGAATTAAACAATGTTCATTAGAAGTAACATAAGGACTGGTATTTACTGCGCACACGCTGAGGGAAAACATAGTACACTGCAAAACTGCACTGTCACAGGCGCTAAAAACACAATGAGCGTTTTCCTGGAGGACAGCTAAGTGGATTCATCCTCAGTCCTAAATTCACCATTTTACAGTTTCACGGCAGTGTGGTACAGGCTAAAAACAGCACTTAATTTATCATAGAGTGGAAAAGCCAGATAAAAACCTGTTTGGGAGCAGCAGTGCACTTCACTGCACCCAGAGAGGACTCTTTCCCAACCTGCCTCCCACTCATAGGCTCAGGATGGCACCAAGCTACAGGAATAGAGGACCAGAAGCAGGTGGGCGCTGGGCCGGAAAAACCCAATAGGAGTATGGGTGAGCAGGGAACATGGCCAATGGGTGGCTGGGTTAACGGAGCGCTTGGCCAATGGGAGGCCATATTTTCCACAGTTTTGCTGACTCCGTGGATGGCTGGAGCCCAGTACATGCACTAAGCATGCATAATAAGCCCACAGCGCCCCCTTGACTTTCACCTATAATTCAATAAACAGCCCACCGAGGCAAGGTGAGTTTTAATAACAATTTATTATCCTCCCTGAGACTTGTGCTTGCAGCAGCAGTAATTAGGATGAGGACACAGCAGAATGGAGTGGGCTGTTCAGATACCAATAACCACAATTCCCACTCATTGGAATGTTGGCTAAGCTCTCATGCAAACAATGCAATTAGGAAAGGCACCGGCAGAAAAAAAAACTGCTCTGAAGAGTAAATACATCCTTAGTGTATGATGTAACCAACACATTTTTTATACTAATCACTCCATTTCCACAAAATTATTCAGACTCTTTCTACTTTTGTTTTATTCATTCCTTGCACCTGTTCCTGCAATTTCACTGTTTGACTGGATGTCTGCTTCAGGTTACAAATCGATACCACTGAATACATTGATCTTGCATAATGAACTGTGTAATTTTCCCTCACGTCACTATCTTTTAAGATGAATAAATAATGCAAATTGAGAAAGGTGTCCAGGTCATTCGAAGGCATGTAGAAGTCAACTAAATTCTCGCAGAGAACTGTAATCCTGCTGGTACAAAGAGCCACAGGCTGGAAAACCAGAATGGAAAGGCTGGTGGCAGGAATCTCTGCTAATCGGTCAGCCTCATCCTTCAGGCCTCTGCTCTGCCACTGTGAGGATGAGCCAAAGGAGAGGCACCATTTTTCTGACAGGAAAAGAGCCAGATTCCCAATCACTAGGCCAGTAACCCATCTACTGAGGCCATGTTTCTGCTGTCAGAAGCAGCAACTGGAGGTAAGTAAACAGCTCTGATGTGTGTGTGTGTGTGTGTGTGTGTGTGTGTACACTAACACATTCCGGTTCAGGATGACTGCACATGTAAGCGCTGGATACGCTTTTTAAGTCAAACCACCAAAATGAAGACATATCGTTCAGGTAGCCAAGTCAAAACTGTCAGATCGATGTCAAAGCTGATCCATGCCAATGTCCCAAAAGGGAGTTACATTCAAAAGGGGGCAGCGCCCAGTCCAGGCAGCCAACCTGTGGCCCAGCAACCTCGCGGCCCTGAAAATGCCGGCCAATCAGCAGTTTGGAAGAGTTACGCCAACGGCGCTCCGCGAGGCCGTCCGCCGACCTTGCTCAGTCAGCCAGGAACGTCCACAGCAGAGGACATTAGTCTTCATTTCGTGGGGTTTCTCAGCATTTTTCCAGCTGAGCCTGACTCAAGCGACTTTGGCATCTGCTCTGTGTCTGGCCGAAGGGGCCGAGGTAAGCCGCCTACTCGACAAGTCTCACGGGGTGTTTCTTCGAAGGTGCGGAGAAACGTCCAAGATGAAGGTGCTATATTTCTTCTCCAAAAAAGGCAGGAAAAAATCACTGGCTCCCTCTGCGAGCGACGTCGGCGGAATCACTCGCCGGCGTGCGAGCGTCTTCGCATTTTCACAACTGAGCGCAAAGCACGAGGCGCACGGGGCACAGAAGATGCCACCTGCATGTGCTCCGGCACGCCCAGGAAAGGAAGGAACGGAAGCAGGCGAGAGAGGAACCGTCCAGGCTTCCAAGCTGCCATTCAAAGAGCGTTAAAGGTCAGTACTGCACAGTCTCCTACCGTGCCCCTCTTGCTTGCAGTATTACTTACACACAAACACAGCGCCTCCATCGACGTGAATACCAGGCTGCTCTGCACACTGACTCACTAATTACAAAGGGTCTCACATCCAAACGGGCCTCAGCTATGATGCACTATTTGCATACCACCCAGCTAAGCTAGCCTGAATTTCAGTTACAGGAATGCAGAGAGACTCTGAAGGAGGAATTCAAACAGAGGCTCGGCAATCTGTAGAGAGAGAGAGAGAGATGCTTCTGGAAACAGAAAGCACCGTTCATGGATCCCTGCGAGGACAGACTATGCTCTGCTAGTAGACAAACTCCCGCTCGGCCCGCTCCCCAGCCGGCTGACTTTCCAGAGGATTAAACTGGTAAACGGTGCTCCGAGTAATTCCTCTCCCATCCTTACATCCCCATCATGTTTCCCATTTAAATCAGTTAATTTAATAAAACCACCCTTTGGTAGGAGTGGACGACGCAGCACTGAGTTTGCGGGGACACAGGACCCACCATTACTAAGCAAATTCATTAAACTGGGACAGTGTTCCTCGACCCAGTACTAGGGGACCCCAGCCGGTCCGCGGTTTTTGCTGCCTTCCAGCTCCCTGCCAGACAGTCCTACAGAGAGCTGGGAGGGAGCAAAACTGTGGACTGTCTGGGTGTCCCTGAGGACTGGCATGAGGAACACCAACCATGGGAACATTTGCAGAAATGACCCCCGATAACCCAACATCAACCAACACACCAAGCAGAAAAAAAAAAAATCCAATCGTCCCCGACTGCTTCATTTTCACCGCGTGCCACACAGTTCCTGCCGCTCCCTGCCAGGGTGTGACATATGTCCCATCTGTGGGCTTCCCAGTGCCTGGCATCGGTATCCCAGTGGGCAGGTTATGCCCTGTCCGCCATGGACCTGGGTGCAGGCCGTCTGGCTCCGTTTAGTGCGAGAGGGTTGGCTGGTCGGAGTCGGGGCCCCAGATGGCCCCTGCTGAGGGCCCGTATGGCCGCTGTGTGCCCCCCCCATCAGAGGTCCAGCAGGCCAGACCCAGACAAACGTACTACACACATCACGCACACATTTCGGTCGAATGCCGCACACTGAGGTGTTGCCTTGTGGACATATTAGAAAAAAGGACATGTTAACTGGATGTCTGTGAATAAAACGGAAACAAAGACGACCTCATTTATGTTAAAATACATGTTTTAATGTACTTTCATATCTATCTGCAGGAGAAAAAAATCCTAAAAATGTAATACAATACTAACTTCTGTATACAAATGCAATCAAATGTATATCCAGAACAATGGTGATACATTATATCAAACGTCAACATACAATTCACATTCAATATAATATCACAAGAACTTAATTGGAGAAAACTTTTAAACACATAATGCATGATATCATGTCCCTTTTCGCAAAACAATAAGCATTCTATCAGAATTCTTATGGAAGAATTAACTGTGGTTATTAAAATGTTCATTTTTTGGCACGGAATACAAAAAAGAAAAAAAAAAAATCATATTACATATTGCTGTAATGCCGAGTTTTCCAGAAATCTAATTATCAAGATTGCACATTAATGAAGGAGGAAATAAATGTCGAAGCACAACCTACAATTATGAGGAGACTGTGGATTCGAGCACAAGACAGCGGCAGACATCACAGAGAACGATAACTAAAGAAGCAAAGCCAGACAGCCGCAACCCTTATTTAATCAGAAGAGAGTCCACACAGGATAAGCCAGGGCTCCGTTAAACACTCTGGGGTGGCGTGAGGCATAAAGAAGGGGCAAATGTGAAACTAGACAGGACAGCCACAGAACAGCAAGAAACCAGCTCTTTGCTCACGTGCCGTTCAGGTAATAAAGGAGGTGGGAAAGGAATCATCTTAACACACGCACATAGACAGAGACACATACACACACATCCTGAGTGAGATGCCCTGAAAGGAACACAAAGCCAAGCAATGATAAAGGTGCCTTTGTGCCTTTGATGCATAGCTACATGGTGTCATTTACGCTGATCTCACTTACACTAGAAAAAGCGAAATACGAGTAGAATTAGTCCTGGATAGACATTCACGTCCGTGCTCACGCTCACCCACACACAGAAACTCACGCTTTTCATAATATGGCTGAGAGATCACAGGAGTGGCATACGCGCACGCCACATTACGCCATGGTGTACCCATAGCTCCCACAATGCAGTGCGACGAGCAGCCTGTCTCGGAGCACTTCCTGGCTGGGGTACTCTGGGAGTTTCAGCATGTTGATGCTGGGGAGGTCAATTGGGACAGTAAGGGCAAGGCAATGAGAGTCAGCCAGCGAGGTCAGCTATGCCTACAGGTCACTTAAGCAGCTAGTGGGTGCCTGTATAGCTCAGACAGTGCAAGTCAATATTGCCCATTAAGAACTTTACATTACATTAGAATGTATAAAGTTGACTGACTAACGACACTTTAGCATAAATCTACCCCTGACCCAACAACAGAATCCTTCTTGTCACTTCGCTGCCTGACCTTCATCAAAGATCAGACATGTATCTGGTGATAAAACTCTACTGCCCCCTGCTGGCGGTCATCTCATATTTCATCCTAACATCAGCAGGCATCCATATACATTTTCTTAGCGTTATGGGAGCCAAATCTGGGGAAAATGCCCGCAACATGTTTCTATTCCAGAAACAGATTTCATGATGAATGTCCCCAGAAGGGAAAATACCTCTTGGTTGTTAAAATAAGCTGACAAACTATTTAAAAACTGCCAAAAGTTATTCTGGCTGCAAGCTTTCATATTTTTTGAGTTTCTTTGGGCTGCCGTTATATTTCATTAACGGAAGAATCGATGTATTGAGCACAGTATGACAGGTAAATAACTGCGTGTGCCTGCGTGTGACAGAACTACGAGAGATGCGGAGCAGGCCCTCGTGCAGGCCCT
>JABFDZ020000138.1:168013-186169 GCA_019775955.2 Pollimyrus isidori | reverse complement strand
CTTCCCGCTGAAAAACCCCCCCCCCCCCCCCCCCCCCCCACCTCGCAGGGCCACTTGGTATCATCCTCCCCTTCACGAAACTTTTAAGCAATAAAGGCTGCAGATACTCCAGCGGGTATTTAAAGAGGCTTGAAAAAGCTGAAATAACATGGCCTGACCGACGCACACACACAGTACAATCTGCATAACATTTCGAGGCCTTTGTTTCGCCAGCTGGAAGAGCCACTGCGGGGCGGAAATGACAGCCAGAGACGGGGAGACACATTACAGTGTAAAGGACTCCACTCCCCCCGAGACGGCGGGCACGTTCAAAAGGAAAGCGGACGATAAAATCACATTCGGCAGGTTAAAAATCTGTAATTAAAATTGTGCAGTGTTCTCATGAGGATCATAATCCGGGGGTAGCAGGCTTAGATTGGAACAGCAGGCAAATGAACACTAAAGTGTCTGAATAATAAACCAAAAAAGGCACTTAAAATTTATGAAGCTCTATAACAGGGTACAGGACAAGTGTCATCGCAAAGTCTTAATAGATACAGTTTAATGATTCAGCCCGGGAATGTGTGGAGGCACCGGTGCCATTTTGTGCACAATCCCAGGGGTTTGACAAGTGTGGAGTCGGGAAGCAATTTGAACCAAGCTGATGGAGAATCGCGTTCCGCGCAAGCCCAGTGAACACCCGAGTACATTAGGCAAGCTGCTGAGTGTGGAGTAACACCGAGTAAATGGTGGGGTACACTTTGTAATACTATTTTTAAAAATCCAAGTATTTTGAGTAATGCAAAGCGAAAGAGCGGGCAGCCATAATGGCACAGAAATAAGGACGAGCGCATTGGGAAATATTAAAGTCCATCAAGAAAATGGCAGAACACATACAGTAATGGGGAGTAAATGAGCGAACACATTGAGCGACACCGAGTGTAATGTAGAGACTGGCAGTAGAGCTGTTATTATAGGCTCACAGCTCAGGGCTGGATTTTAATTAATTTTGCCCTCTAACGGTTAGAGTCAAACACAAGCACACAGACCTGGGAGGTGCTGTCAGGTCATGTGTGAGCACCTTTTATTGAATTGTCTTTTTTTCAAACTGCTGAAATAGCGTCATTATTTCATCATGATGAGGAACTATTTTCTCCCTAAATGTAGGAAATTGCCAGCCATATCTGGCTAAGGACACAGGTTAGAATAGACCGTGCAGAGTCACACGTCCTCAGCAGCCACATTAAATGCTCCATGCCGTGTTAGTAAAGCACAGAGCCACGGCCAGGCGGCCCCAGTCGTCTGTCGCCGATGCTCAAGCTCGCGGAAAAGGCGTCCGTCCGGATACCTGGGCTTTGATGATGTGCATGAAGCGGGACATGAGCTCCGGGCACTCCAGCAGAAAGTGGAAGTGGTCAAAGATGATGGTGGGGTTCCTGAGAGAAGAGGGAGGCAGGGAGACTCACTTTGCTTGCTTTACGGCACAGGAGCACAGTCGCGCGCGGAGATCACGCTGGACTCTCATACCTCGTGACGAAGCATTTGAGGACCTCGTCGTGTTTGCAGACAAACTCGATGAAACGAGGCGACGTCATCCTGGGATAAAGGGGAGGAGGAAAATAAAAGCAAACTAATTTAAAATAGGTTGCTTCAAGATCTATACACAAAAACACCAAACGTAAGTGCAAAATCTTCAGGTCAGCACTATAAAACTTAGAACTCGAACGAAACACTTGAATAAATAATGCTTTGGACGCCGCAAAATGGAAAGCAACATGCTATTGAGATGTGATCCGTAATATACCGTGACATTATTGCTGAGTGCGACACTCTGCTCACAGGTACACAAGTGCAGAAAGACCCCGGCCGACACGGGGCAAAATGCAAAAGTGGAAAATGGCTGACAAAAATAACAAAACCCCAGCACATGGACACACAGAAGCAAGAAGCCACAACTAGACGAAAGTAATCTGTGTGCAACCCTTCTTTCGTTGCCATAACTATTGAAAATACCCTATGATTAGCTAAAAGTTTATAGCTAACATGTAGAGATATTTTTTTCCAAACTAATTTACCGACTGAGCGAATATCTGACTTGTTTTCTGAAAGAATAATTGAAAAGGTAAAGCCCATGTAGTTTTTCACCTTTTTCAGGAGAAATAATTATGGTGTTTTTGCTGTTAATTAATAGGGAGCTAAAAGAAAACGACATCTAAATTCACCCCAACGATAATCGAGACGCAATTCAATGCTAATTAAGGCCTGGTTTAAGGATATAATTACATCTAATTAAAAAGCTCAGGGCTACAGAACTGACAGATACAAGCGGGATCATGGACCTCTATTATATAAGAGACTGCCTTATAGATGAACTCAATGTTTACACACATGCACAGCAAAAATACTAAAACATGGAAACACTGAGCCAAAGGTGGCTGTACATGTTTTGCCTGAAAATTAATAAACAGAAAATATGGAGGGCAACACAGTCCAGGTTCTGTAGTAGAAAAAAGCGCCATAATGTTTTTACACTTCAGACAGCCATTCCTTTATAAAAGAACGTTAACTGATTTGCATTGATGGACAGTGTGGTTCTAATGGTCATGAGGTTCTCCAAAACTTGGAGGGAGGGGAGTCATTCAGGAAATACCCCAACAGCACAATGACAAGTACTGACTGACAAAACAGTCTCATATGGGATGGTGTCACCCCAGCCTCACAGCTAGGGGGGTTTACAAAGCCAAACACTACAAGCTTTCCGATACCACAGCCACCTAGGACAAGGACAACTGGCTGACTCATACTACTGACCACAAAAGCAGCCAACTAATAAACACACAGGCTACGTGTCTGTCCACATTCTTAGTTAGGTTCTCACTGCAGAGGAATAATCACTACCCAGTATGAACAGCAGCAGCATACTTAATAAAAAGTTAACAACCAGAAAATGAAAACATTGAAATAGAAGTATGATGAGAATGTTGAAAGCTCATATATAAAAACTATATTAAGAATATATGGAGATGATTGAAGGTGTATCTGCAGAGCTGAACAGCTCGTACCCTTGGGGCATCTGGCAGGAGCAGCACATGTAGAAGGCCTGGATGACAGCGCTCAGCCGGTTGGCTGTCATGGAGATGACGTCCTCGCCGTGGGCACACGACCCAGCTGCGGTCTCCATGACAACTTCAGGCAGGGGGGGGGCGGGCCCATCCCCGTCGCCATTAGCCCCCGTGCCAGCGGCAGAGTCCGCCTGGCGCTGCTTGAGCAGGAGCGAGGCGATATCAGCCCCAGTACCGGGGTCGGCCCGGTTCTTCTCCAGCTCGGTGGAGATGAGGACGAGCCACTCGTCCAGGGAGTGCCAGAGAAGCTCCAGCGGCTGAAAGAGAAGCACGGCGTCGTTCACATCTCACATCAAACGCCTAGAGCAGGGTTTCCCAACATGTGCTCGGGGATCCAGAGACGCTCCATGTTTTTGCTCCTCCCAGCTCCCAAAACATGGACTGTCTGTGGATCCATGAGGACAGGGTTAGAACAAGGGTTTACTTGTACGCAAACTGATGTCATTTCCTGTATGTCTCCGTTTTGTATGCGTATCTTTACTGAAGCACTACATTTACACACTTTTACATAGTGTTCTGTCCTCTGATATTATTGTGCCATAAAACCAACAGTCTTTGCTTTGGATCAGCTATTCACACCCTGACTGACAAGTAAGCGTGCACACAGAATGTCCTTCACATTGCCCGATGACCCCGCACGAAATAAACGGCCATAAAACCCAAACCATCACATGTACAATCACGACTTTAAACCGAGGATGAAAAAAAGCCCAATCAGGACTTCAGCTGCAGAGCATCGTTGGGAGCAGAAGGCCTTAAAGCATTTCAGGATTTATGATTACTGTGACCATCATGGAGAAAGAATGTGGGGAAGAAGAGAAAAGATGAAAGACGATCTACTACTGCCCTCTGCAGGAGATTATTATTCACTGCAGCAAGAAAATTGCCATTTACTTGTTTACCTGCAAAGATAGGGGTCTCCAATCCTGGTCCATGACAGTTTGTTTATTTATGTTTGCATACAAACAAATAATGACTTCTTTAGGCTAATTACAGCTTTTTTTGTTTGAAATATCCAATAAAGAGGATTGGAGAAAATTACTCCCCACGAATGGCTGATGGGAAACTGGCTTGGACTCTGATCAGGGCCGAGATTGGGAACCCCAGTTTGGTGCCCGTCGCCGCCAAAGAAAGCTGCCAGAAGCAGAGAAAGGCAGAAGCTGGAACGTGTAGCGCTTGGCGTGGTTGGCATGACACTTACTTCCTGCAGGGAATGTTTTGTAAGCTCACTGACTGTGATCTCCCTGCCCAGGGCCGGGTCCCTCCGTCTAACGCCCTGGCCTTGCCTGACCTTGAACACCTGACTTCGCGGGGTTTTGTTCCCATTGTAGCCCATGTCATTCCCGTTGTTCGGAGAGGACGGGCCCAGCCGAAACACGTGGCAGAATATCCGAACGATCCTCAGTAGACTCTTCATCTGGGCCTCGTAGCTGCTAGACAAACTGGAGAGGAAAAGGAGGTCAGCACTAGGCGATGCGGATGGAACAGAAAGCCTGCGCTGAACAATCGGTGCAGGGCCGCGTTTCCCAACCGCATCCTTGGAGACGCATAGATGGTCCACAGATAGTCCCCAAAAACCAGATTGGGAAGCACAAGTATAGGGGAAGAGCGGCCAGACTGGGCCAACTAGACAGCAGCAGGGAGACGCTTCTTTTTAATAACTGGCAACATCTAAACAAAGTTAACTTCTCATTCAAACAAAGTTAAGCCCTTAAGCAGAACAGCAGAGAGGCTAAAGAGGGCAGTATGCTGTACTTTATGTGCATTCGGTATTGGTCTTCTCTGAACCACAGGCCCACGTTACCTCAGCAACTTGTGTCCATTGGTCGTGGCCACTTCAGCAAGACTTGTGAGGATCTTCTGATAGTTGGATTCACTTTGCTGGGAGATATGCTCCAGGACCTGCCGCAGCTGGACACGTAGAGAACCCAGAATGGACGTCACTCACGCAGATTTCAAGATGTTAAGTGAAGACCCCAACACACCCACACTCCACCACAAACTTAACATGCCAGTTAGCACATTTTTGCACACAAATAGACCAACACAAATGCAAAAGTATATGGAATGGCTATTAAAGCACGTACAAATGGTTATACCAATAACCTTAACCATCCAAGCCCTTAGCCCAACATCCACATGCAGAAACACAAAAAGCACACGCAGGCAACAGCAGATCAGACACACAGTAGCTACCATGTTCTCCTTGATATCATCGTTTTGTGTCATCTGGATGAGCATCTGGAACAACCTTCCATGGTACTGGATGAGGACCTCAGAGGTCTCCCCATAGCCACCCTGGGCAGCAACAGACAATGGTCACATGAGACTCTGCTTCATCCAGTGTGTATGCACACAGTCACCTATGCAAGTAAGCGCTGATGTTTGCAGTTCACCGTCCGCGTGCGTGAACATTCGACAGGGCCACCAAACTGGCCGCTGCTATCCCCTTCACACACACATGCCTCCTCACCTGCACACACAGGTCGAGAGGCGTGACCCCATTTTTGTCGGGCAGGTACTTGGCCCCCCTGGAGAGCAGGATCTGCGCTGTGTCCCTCTGGCCGTGACTGCAGGAAAGATCAGAACTTCCATGAGATCGCGCGCTAGCTGCAGCGGAGGGAACACTCCAGAATCCCGTAAGAAACCAGACACCTGTATAAAGGGGCCTAACTGGGGTTAGGAACCCAGAACCAAAGGCCCAGCGGTACCAGATCTCAGGCATATGGACACATGAAGCCTCTCACTGCTCCTTTGGTGCCGTCGCTTCCCCTACCACTCGGAGCTCCCCTCATCTGACCCGATGCAAACAGAAGGTCTCTTCTGGGAATGGACATGTCCTTAGTCTGATTTGATCAGAACTTTGATCAACTTGGGAGTTGGGGAGGAGGTGGGGAACTCCCTCACCAGAGCAATTAAATGCAAAAAACGGAAATTTTTGCATAGAAATACGAGTCCTACATAACATACCGTGACAACGGTTTGTTTAATTTGGCTTAGCAGAATTCTGGCAAGGCAAGGGGGGGCAGATCCAGAAGAGAACTTTTTCTTCCCCCATTATTATTTACAAATGTCAAGAAAATGTCAGAAACCTGCCAGAATGATTTTGTGTTGCAGTGCGTTCAGTCGCTCACTGTTTGTTCTTTTTTCCCCATAAACATCAAAGCATTTCGGTTTTGTTAGAAAGCTTTTTAACAGCCTAAATCAGATAAAGGAAAAGATGAAAAAGAACCTGAGAGTGTTTCGTATGTGAAGACCAATAGCACTCTAGCTTCAGGATGATGTCCATCTATGTGAAACATTTCATTTTCATAAATTCTCTGTCCCCCAAGCAAAGCAATCCCAAGTAGACATGAGTCAACTAACACAATCCAGCTAAATACAAATACACAATCATAAGAAAGATAACTCTTAGTATAAAACGTTTATTACTCACTCACGGCTCACTTAACCTCAATGCCTTTTCGGCCTACTTCTATGTCATTGTGGGTCCTATGGCATGCATATCGTTTTTAACAACTCAATGCCTCCAACATTGTGGGAACAGTTTGGCGAAGGCCTCTTTCTGTGCCAGCATGACTGTGCCCAGTGCACAAAGCAAGGTCCATAAAGACATGGTTGGGTGAATTTGGTGTTGAAGAACTTGACTGACCTGTACAGGGCCCTGATCTCAACCCCATTGAATAACTTTGGGATGAATGAAGATTGGGAGCCAGGCCTTCACGCACAATATCACTGCCCTACCTCGCTAATGCTCATCTGGATGAACAGGCAAAAAATCCCACAGATACAAGCCTTTCCTGAAGTGGCCATAGTTACAGATGCCTATGGATTTAGAGTGGGATCTCATACAATTGCCTGTGGGTGCAGCCGAATACTTCTGTCCATATAGTGTGTGTAGGTATATTCATGAGTATTGTATGGGTGTGTATACATTGTATTTTTAGTATGTACTGTTCACTATTCATGCTATATAAGGTGGTATGCAAGCAATGCATTGCACTTCTACAAAAGACAGTCTTTGCATCCTAGAATGCCAAGGATGAGCACAGTTATGAGTCATTCTTAAAGGGATACCTGCAAGCAAAGTAGAGGGGTGTGGCACCAGAGACGTTAGGCCTGTTGATGTCCGCACCGCTGTCCAGCAGGCAAAGCACCGTCTGAGGGAGGACAGCATACATGTCAGCGTGTGAAGCTCCGCGGCTGCGCAGTGAGGCTCCGCGGCTGCGCAGTGAGATGGCGGCTCAGACGAGCGGTCAAAGCAGGAGACGTCTCTCCGCAGAGCGGTGGAAGGGACCAGCTGATCCCACAGCCGTCTTCTCACCTCTGCCAATAACACTTCGCCTGAATCGCATCGCAACGTTGACACTAGGAGGCGGCAATGGGAACTCAAACCATCCAGCGAGAGCTGCCTGTCCAGCACTCTACCTTCTCCTCCATCCAGGAGTTTGAGTCAACCAATCTTTGTTGGCTCACAGAATAGCATTCCTACCCTGCTAAAAACTAGCTCTTGGGTTTGTTTTCGAACAGCCTATTAAATCGCATCCAAAAGGGAAAAAAAAATAAAAAATCTCTTCTTCACCAACCCTAGGTCAGCACCATGAGGTTAGATCTGTGCATGATGGCGGAGGTGACACCGTCACAAACTCCCCAGATGCATGTGCCCTCTAAGGGTGACAGCGCAGAATGCAGAGAGTGCAGGAATTGCTTAAACAGACAACCGAACTACACCCTGGCAGATGGGCAGCATGTGGTAGCAACACAGAGGACGAGCGCTTGATAGAACACGATGAATAGAATATGATGTTGCTCGGCGTCTGCCAAAGGCCGAACGTCTCCTTCCCCCTGGCTGCCATCGCAGGCCCATAAGGCAGCATGCTGGCTGCCCGCGTACCGTCTTGTGGCCGTTCTGGCAGGCCACGTGCAGGGCAGTCTGGCCCATGGCGTCCTCTACGTCCACGTTGGACACATGCTGGACCAGGTCATGGAGCAGCTCCGTCCGACCGTTGACCGCCAGCCAGTGGATCTGGGGAGATGGAGGAAGCAGAGGAAGGGGGAGCGAGAGAGGGATGAGAGCGATGCCATGGAAAAGGAAAGCGAGAACCGTGTCAGTGGTTTCCATGGTAACCACATCTATTAATCCATTTATTCCTTTATCTCAATGATGTCAACTAGAAACCTTCCACGTATTGTCTAGTTAATATTGAAGAGGTTTTAACACAAAATTATAACGCATCAGAGGACTTGACTGAAACAGACTGAAAACCATGCAAGTCTACAATGCTCATTATTACCATACCTGTCACAGAGACAGCATTAAAAGTGAATATAATTCATATTTGCTAAAATTTAATAATGCAATGAGGCATAATAGGCCCTGATGTACCACACAGTTTAGAGATTGTGTTACATACTCCTAACGATATGCAGTGATCCCCTGCTATATCGCGGATTTCTCCCCGACGCGTCACAGTTCTCCAATCTGATTCTTTTCGTTTTGTTTAAGCCCTACGATGGCTCCCAAGCATCTTCTAAACCTTCTGATAGTGGTGAGCCTGAGTGGCAGAGGAAGACCTTCACCATTCAAGAAGGTAAAACTCCTGGATATGCTTCTGGAAGAAAAGCGTTAGGCGAAGGTCGCTCGCCATTATGGCTTGAATGAATCGACGGTATGCTACATCAAGAAGGATGAAAAGAATATGAGCCATACATGTTTATTTTTATATATTCCATTACGTATACAGAGAGAGAAGAAGGGGTGTATATATATATACTATATTATTATTATTGTCCTCATATCCTTATTCCAACATCCACATATAAGTGTTTTAATAAGTTTACATGTGTTTAAAGCGTGCAGGAGGAGTATTTTAAGGCTTAAATTTTTTTACTTTTTTAAAAAAAGTGTGGTTTTTCTATATTGTGGATCTTTTTGGAGCAATTTGATGGCAATGCGAAGTTGGGCAAGTTGACGGTGTTACTTGCAGACAGTTCCTGTCTGTCCAGTCCACTGACAAGTAGTAACTTTGAAGGTTTGACACACACACACACACACACACACACACACAAAAAGACCCATATTTGGTCATTTCTGGGCTATGAAATGGAGGCAGCAAGGCACAGACGCAGTGGCACTAAATATGCAAATATGCTTGTATTTGTTTAAGCATAATGACAGTGGCACCTCTTATGGAAGGAAAAAATCCGGGACGGATGGTTATTACACACAAAGCCGAAACCTGTGACAAAACTGAATAATTTCAGAGAACCAGAGCCCCCCCCCAAAATCATTTGGTCTGCAGAAGAAATTCCGTAAACACCATCTGAAATTTGTGTGCTCTTGAACAGACATCATGTTGAGTCAGTTCCTTAAGCAATATGGTTCTCTCTGCCATTTTTCCTTGCAAACGCCATAGTAATATCTCAAACTGCATATTTGAATACTACTTTTGAAGTTTCCAGTATGCAATACGCACAAACACCATATTTTCTTCATGTGTACATGTACATTTGTATGAGCAATAAACGTGATGTTCGCCTGCTCATGCAAGCTAGCAAACAGCCATGCAAATCTTTTGTCACTTTATTAGCATGCATGTCACTGGTTTATTAGGCATGAGACTCATGAGATACTCACAGGAAGCGTAAAACCTTCATTGCAAAAACACAGAAAGCAAATAGCATGTAAAAAGTCAAAGGTACACTATTTTATTTCAGAAGAACAAAAATTAGCCCTGTGTATGTGCGCGTGTGTGTGTGCGCGGGCTCACGACTGCCCAGGGTTGGTTTCTTCCTGCACCCCTTGTTGCTGGGATACGCTCCTCTGCGAGGGGTTCAAGGAGGGGAAACTATGAACAGCCGACTGTGTGTTGGGCACCAATGACTCATCGGCGCGACATGTGAATAAAGGCTGTCCCTCCTAGTACATACCAACGGAAGGGTACCAGTGACAGAAATGGCAGATCATTTTAATGATAGTCGCAAGAATGACGTCATGACACACAGAGCGTTGAGCTCCACTGCATATGAGGCTGGAGATACGCGTAGGTATGGAGCAGACGGGACAGCCTTCATTCACTTACACATTCATGAGTCCTGCCCCAACACCCTGTCGGCGGTTCGTGATTTTTCCCTTCTTGAACCCCTCTCAGTAGGTACTCACCACAGGCAATCGAGAACGTCCCAGAAGCCTTGCCATTTCAGAGGCACTCTGATGCGGTCATCGGACCGTAACCCTCTAGTCCTTGTCAAACTCAGATCTTTACCCCTGCCCATTACTTCCTGCATTCAACACGACAAAGATATCCAGTGAGGATAACCAAGAGCAGCGAGAAGGGTAACCACAAAAGCAGGTTGCATACTCACAGCAGTCAGCCCTTCGTTATTGCAGATGTTGACATCAGCATTGTACTCCAACAATCTCCCCATGCATTTCTTCTGGCTGCAGAAAAGAAGGGGGGGAGGAGTGCTGATCCATCTCCAATCACCACTCAACCAATCAGGAATCACATAGCCAGCACCACGGCGACTGGACCCCATACCCGTTCCTGGCGGCCAGGTGCAGGGGAGTGCACCCTGAGATATCCTGGTAGTTGGGATTGGCTCCTTTTTTCAGCAGCAACACTAGGCACTCCACTGAACCACAGCTGGCACAGGAGGCAAGAAGATACCACGAGGATTATGGGAAAGGCCCGGCACAACTCGACAAAGACACGGATATAGACAGCAATACACAAATCAGAGTTCACAGGAAATGACACGGGCATCACAAGTTCTATGGTAGCCTGGGCAGCAGAGGACAATAGAAGGCTTTATAGGAAATGGCATGGGCACTACAAACTCTATAGTAGACTGCAGAGGCAGCAGAGGACAGTAGAAGGTTACACAGTATGTGACATGGTCAACCACAAGTTCGATAGTAGGCCACCCGGGCAGCAGTGGACAGTAGAAGGCTTTATAGGAAAGATCTGAACAACAACTTCCAGTAAAAGACACCAAGAATCAGGCACATGTTCAGCAAAAATAACAGGGTTTAGAGCAAATGAGTGACCCAAGAAACATTTGGTGAAAAGCAGTACAGGTAAGATGCAGTTAATAAATGAGGTTAAAAAAGCTAGAGACTAAGCCACCTAATATACGATAAATAACTAGTGGCCGCTATTTTTTATTTATTTTTTTGCATTCAATGCTAACAGATATTTCAGCCATAATCCATTTATTCTTCCCACGAAATGGAAGATTGATTTTCACATTAGCAACTCCTCCCACGGTTTGTCTGTCCCTGGTTTTTTAAAAAAAAATGTGTTTTATTGCCCACATCTAGTGAGACATTCGCTGCAAAATGACAATTCAGTTAATCAAGGAGCAGTATTCTGTCAAACACCAGCTACACCTATCTGTGCTGAAAAGCACAGGTAGACCAGGAATGAGCGGAAATGACCTGCATACTCTCGAAGCAGCGGAAAATCTCAGCAAATTGCTTGGTTCATTAGGGTTCATCAAGATACTATATACAATGTCAGCACAGAAACTGTTGCTATAATAGCCTGTACTCTTCTGGGAAGGCTTTTCATTAGATGGTGGAACACTGCTGGTGGGATTTGCTGCCATTCAGGTTGGGTATTGAGGTCGGGTGATCAGCTCCCTTTCTGTGAGCTTGTGTGGCCAAACGCTTCACATGCAGCTGACCAGGCCAGCATTTGGTTGACCTGACTTGTTGGAAAGATAGCATCCTATGATGGTGCAAAGTGGAAAATTACTAATGGCTTCTTTGTGACTGCCCACTCTGCTGCCACTGACTGTTCAGGAGACTGCATGGCTGTGGCCAAGACTCCTTTCTTAGGAATGGAGGTGGCTGAATTAGGCAAGGAAGGCCACTGGTTACACTGGTTCAACTACAGGGTGTCGTCTTAAATGGCAGGCATGCAAGTAAGCGATCATATTCGACAACAGGCTTTCAAAATGCTAAAAGAAAACCTTTTTGGAAGCACCTTACCGATGTATTGTTGTAAAAGCAATATTATACATACAGTAGTTTTTTGGGTTTTTTTTAAACTGTAATTTATACCATGGTTGATAGGGATTGACATAATGGGTGGGTACAGAGGTATGCATTTGCAGTATGAACATTAAAATGCACAATAATTTCATGGCATAATAGCAGAAATTCTATTATTTTATATCAATTGTAACCTATGCACCGCAAATGTGTACCAAATGTGTAACATGAACCCTTGCAGTGTTTCATCAAGGTAACTATCACTGCTATCTCTTGGATTGGAGAAATCATCCTAGTGCTCAGGAATGAATGAAGCAGTGAATTACAATTAGAAGCCTTTAATTGTTATACCATGTACAGCAAAACTGCAAATGCCGAAGGTGTCACAAACGCAGACTCCTTACTTTGCAGCAATGTGAAGCAGGCTCCTCTTCACTCGTCCAAAGGCATAGTTGACATCAAACTTTGAGTTCATGAGTAATTCTGAGACTGACCTGAAAGTGAATGAAATAAAGCAATACAACTCTCCCATCAATTATGGTTTGTTCCCACTGTGGTGCATGATTATAAACAGCACGAACGAATCTCAAGTTCAGCCCTTAATATTCCCAAATGACGTGGCCAAATCTACGCGTTCCTTGAGGATTACAAACAATAGCTGATGGTGATCAGTAATCATCACGTGTCAAAAGGTGTACATTCAGTCAAAACCACATCAAACTGTACGCGGATACATTAATTACCTTGCCCCACAAAAACAAACACTTAGTTCTTAATTGTAATCAAAAAGTATCTCCTGAATCCCAAAGACGACGGTAATTATGGGTAATCTAAAACACACCAGGTAGCAGGTTCTCCAGAGGCAGGGCTAGGGAGTAGCACTCAAAAAGACACAGTTAAACTGCTACTGCCTTGACAATCAAACTGATTCATATTAGCTTTGTCAATGTAGGGAACTGTACTCAAACGCATTATAAGGAATGGAACAAAATTATTTATAGCTTCTCTGAGCAAAAAATAAAAAATCAGTCTGGTGCTAATTTTGGAAAATATGTCATGAAAGAAAGAGTCAAAGAAATATTCAAAACGACTCATTTGTTCAACTGCAACTGATGTTGAAGGATCATGATGCTACATTCTCTAAAAAACACAGCCTCACAAAACACTCTCAATTTAAAAAAATGGCAGAACACAATATGACATCAAAGAGCGGCGAGATGAATGGGTTCATCATTTTGACGATATGATCATCAGTGTATGTTGCCTTCCTGTGATAAAAGTGGATCTTCTAAAATGATATCAGATAAACAAGGTAAGGTGGTCAAAAAAAATTAAGAACATTAGAAAAAGTAACGAAAAAATGACTTCCATGTTACAGCACTGATAATCAACAACCTACCTGTGCTGGTCGGCCATCACCATGGGCATTAAAGTGTACACAGCCGTTTCATTGTCTGCAGAAAGAAGAAACAACATTACAAGTTCATTCAGATAAATGACACCCAGCTGCCCAACAGGTTTTTCCCCACAGTAAAGTATCTCAAGAATGTACTTTTATACTAAGAGATGACAGAAAACAAGTGAAAGGTCATACTTACAACTGCAGAAGGCCTAAGATAAGACTCAAACTGCTCTACTTATTTTATTAACTTCACAAAAAGTTCCCATGACCGAGTAAAGAAAAGCATTTCTAAAAATAATCCACTCTCTCTCGGCTTAATCGCTACCAGCCCACTCAAATTTGGCACCCATGCAGATCTCCACCGCCCCCTTTGTGTCTGCGGCCGACAGCAGTCCTGATAAGTCTGTTCGTGTCACAGCAGCTGAAGGGGGCACTCAACATCCCCAGGCTCAGTGGGGGCCATCGATCTCAGCCAGGGACCCCCCCAGCAAAGTTGGGTGTGGCACTTAGCCCTCACTTCCCTATCCCACTCGCCAAGCCCACGACCGTGTCCGCACCACCAGACGAGACACAAACCGGCTGTCGATCATGAGGACGCGATTCAGTGTGTTCATGACCTGTATCTCGACGCTACGAAATATACCCCAAAAGCACTTCACCTGCATCTACTGTCAGAGACACCTCTAAGGGCGAGACTTTACATCATCGAACATAGATGTGCAGAGAAGTCTCTGCAAGTTTTAAAAACATCTGATCTAACATCTAACATGCAAAACAATTATTTACATTATATAAAATGATACACTTTCTTTTTAAGTGGCCACTAAAATGGAAAAAAACAGTTATAGGGCTACCATTATAACCACCTATGGGGCAGAAAAGCATCCATTACAGCTAGTGCATCTTTAAAGCATTTATAATCACAATCGTTGTGATATGTTTTGGCCGTGATCACCATTGTTGTTTTGTTCCAGGATGAGTTTTTATCCCCTAATAGTGATTCCTCTCCTGTTCTGGAAGACGACGCACATTCCCTTAAGAAAAGCTAGTACTTTACATACAACTTTAGAATTAAAATGTGAGTATTACATTTCATAATCATTCGCATTTCTTCTGCAAGCACAAACTTAATACAAATTACCATTGGATAAACTGTATTTAAGGTATTTTCATAATGCTTTATCTTTCACTTACTACTTTTTAAATTTCTCACATGTCCTGAAGAATGGAGATTATGAGAGGAACTTTACCCAGAAAAAGTATATTTAAGAGATATTTAGTAGTACTGGGAAATCATTTTTATGTTGCATTTTTACACAATATCATATTTCAAGCTATTGTCACAACCAAAAAATTTTACAGCAGCATATTTTACAGAGTGCACTCACAAATACTTCCATTAAACTAATTCAGGAAATTATCCACCCACAACACACCGAAAACAAGGCAGGACAATTCCTGGGTGGAACATTAGTCTGGGAGGAACTATGATTTGTTAGCAGACATTTGCAAAACAGAAGGTAAAAGTCAAAACAGTTTCTTAAACAGTGAGAACATCACCTCCTTTCACAGTACAATACTGATCATGTTCCGCATAAAAGAAACAGAAAGAATTCAAAATGTCATATACTTACTCCTGGATAAGAGTAATATTCAACAATATTAAATATAAGGAACAACATTAAATTATCAAAAAGTATTATACTTTGATCAGATGAAACACTTGTGCAAAAATATGAAAAACGTGTAAATAAACAGTCTGCTTTAAGTCTATGTTTGTGAGGGAAATTCATGAGGTTAAATCATGAAGATGAACCAGCAGTAATTAGATTAGCCAGGAAACGGAGTTAAAATAAAATTAAACACAGTCTTCTGAGGGTTACTGCCCTCAGCAGGAAAGCACCCTTTGAAATGCATCGTTCAAAGCTAAAAGCATTACGAATGAAGTACAATCAAGCCAAGAACAGCGTGACCCTTTGAGAAACACAGATGTTTCCATCACCTTTGGTCAGAAATTACAAATCAGTGGCACAATGTTACTGCAGTTGGGGCTCTAAAGGAATCATGAACAGTTGGGCTCACGGTCAACACCTCCTTACCAATCACTAAAGAATGTGACCCAATTACAACACAAACCAAACGAGTCTGTATGCTCTCCCAATGGACCTCCAGTGGTATTCAAGGCAGTACAGCGTGTACTGAAAAATTGAGATTTTATATTTTCGCCAAAGAAACTTCACTCTTTATATTTCTGCTGTAGAAATTCAGGTCAAAGACATCAAAAGAAACATGTTACTATGAACTTGAACCATCTGAAACATTTAGTCCTGTAAAGGCATGTTCAACTCCTATGCCTCACAGGCCACTAGTACTTGCAGAGATGCTCCTTAGATAGTACTGTGCATATATTGTAAATCAATAAACCAAAGGTTACTTCTCAGATAGAATTCTCAGAGATTTATAACATGGATTGAACAAATTACAGCAGTTCTTTAATTTGGCTAATTCCCCCTTTCCCACCAAGTTATAAAGTTATGATTAGTCTATAGCAGGGCTGCGCAGTCCGACTCTTGGATATCCACGACCCTGCTTATATTCAGTCCTAATTTAATCAACGACCTGATAATATACAGATAAGCAGGCCCTTCAGTAGCTGTGTTAGCACAGTTGGCTCGTACTGATACACTACTGAATAATCTGTATCAGGAGCCTTGATATATTGAGAAATGGAAAATAGGCACTGATACACACTGAAAACCATCCCACTACATCAGCCGAAAATGAAGATGACCACCGTGATTTAAATTCTACATATAGCACCAAGTGTACCGTACCTTAGAAGAGGACCATTTTGCTTTTGCTAAACTGGCAAAGGACTACAGCCTTTAAAATGCTTCAGTCATAAAGTAGCATGGTAATACACAGTTCTTACACTTGACCTAAGTTAGGAAAGCACTTCTAATGACAAGTTAAATGACAGAATATTGCAAAAAAAATAATGAGTCACACATAGCCCTAAAGTAACATAAGGTAAACGTGTAGCATTATTATTTTTTTCTCACCATCAGCGCCTATCTGCATTTAACCTCCTCGCCAATCTAAACACGGATAACGAATATACATTCTTATAATAAGCAGGTTTCCAATGCACGAATAAGGCATTTTCTGTTAAGTTAGCAACCGCAGCCGCGTCTGGTTGCAAACTTCCACACAAGTTGGAGCCGCTGATGTAAGAGCCTGTATTTGCCCCTGAGAGGATGCTTTGTGGATGTGCTGCGGGCGCTCTGCCGTGTGCCATTACCCTCCGGCAGCTCCACGGTCCGGGCGCGGCGGAGCGAGCGCGTCAGCCGGCTGAGCTGCACGTTCAGCTGCTCCATCGCTCGCTCCATCATAAGCGCGATGTCTGCCGCAGGAAGCCGGCTAATAAGCTAGCACACGCTTTATTCCTCCCGTATGGCGCCGCCTTCGACCTCGGCCTCATCCATCTAGCTCTGCGGCCGCGGTCGCGTATTTGTTCACACTGGCTGCCCGTTGTCCGCCGCTGATTCATTCAGCATTGTTTCCTTCTCTTTTGATTTCCTTGTGTTTGATTCCCTTTCTTCCTGGTTTCGTAGCATCGAGGCGCATTGCAATCTGGGTAGTGTTGTTTTAATTCGCACACGCGCTCCATCGTGTCTACGGCTTGCCGAATTTACTCCTCAGAGTACGCACATGCACACCTGGGTGCAGTGCTTTTCTGGTTTAATTATTTTATGAATTATTTCGATTTTAAAATATGTGAAATATTATATATATATATATATATATATATATATGGTGCAGTGGTTAGCACTGTTGCCTCACTCATCTAGGACGTGGGTTCGAGTCTCCACCTGGGTTACGCGTGTGAAGTTTGCATGTTCTCTCCGTGTCGTCTCCTCCGGGTACTCCGGTTTCCCCCCACAGTCCAAAGACATGCTGAGACTAATTGGAGTTTCTAAATTGTCCGTAGGTGTGAGTGGTTGGTGTGTGAATGTGCCCTGCGATGGGTTGGCCCCCCATCCAGGGTTGTTCCCTGCCTCGTGGCCGTTGCTCCCAGGATAGGCTCCGGACCCCCCGCGACCCAGTAAGGATAAGCGGTTTGGAAAATGGATGGATGGCTAGGTCGATGGTGTATAGGAATTCTGCAAGACTCGAAACCACTAATTGTGATGTAAATTGCTAGAATGAAATGTATTGACTGTGCTTGATTTTACCCAATGGAGAACATGCATTAGCCATCACCCCATATCCATCCTCAGTATAACTGTTTAACTTTTAAATGTGAAGAAACTTCTCACAGTGAAACATCAGAGATATGAAACAAAGGTATAGTATGTGCAAATTAATATTACATGCTAGTGGAGAAGGGGTTTGGTGACTTGTGCAGTTGTCTTATGCTTGCAGGGTTGAGCGCCTGAATCCTGACTCTCCTCTGTGTGTGCAGAGATTCCATAGGCTTCCTCCCACAGTCAAAAGGCACACAGTTGGCATGTATGTCTGTATATTGCCTATTGTGTATTGAATTTAATTTTAACAATTAAGGAACACTGCCACAAAACACTTTACAATCGGGTTCAGGGCCCCAGGGACACTGTTGAGGAAGACGTCCCTCAGATCTGTGGGGGTGTGTGGGG
>JABFDZ020000138.1:146395-167913 GCA_019775955.2 Pollimyrus isidori | reverse complement strand
CCCCCCCCCCCCCCCCCCCCCCCCCCCCCCCCCCCCCCCCCCCCCCCCCCCCCCCCCCCCCCCCCCCCCCCACCTGAACTGAGACTTGAATCAAGAGAGAAGGCTAGTGTGTAATGATTCACATTGTTTCTAATGTCTTTTAAAATATAATGTGGAGGTGTTGGAATGTCTAAGATATGTTAACTATGGTTAAGTATTTTTAGGTAGAATCAGCACATAGGCAGCACAAACAGTCCATAGAAATGAAATTTAATAGCTTTTAATATAAGTATGATGCAGTTACAAATATTATACAGAAGGCAGAGAAAAGCTGTCAGTCAATCATATCAGTCTTATAAATCAGTCGATCTGGCAGACATTGTGTTCATGCAGAGTAGGAGAGCTTGCATGCTGTGAAAGTGAAACATGATGCTTTAAGTCACGCCTACATCACACATGTAACAACTCATAGCAGTTTCAGACGGTTTTATTTCCTTAAGACACAGGCCATACAGCATGTTAAAGTGGCAGCATGTTAAAGTGACAGCATATCACCTGCACGTCATACTGGGGAAAATACTTTATGTTATTGTTAGCAAGAATTAGACTACCTATTGTGCTATAAACAGAACATCCTAAAATCTAAAGAACTTTACCTTGCTTTATTTGTAAGAACATTTTACCTCTAAACAAACGTTCAAGATCCCCACTATAATTATCTTAGGATAAAAGCTAGGCATCGTTACTCTAGGAAATATTTCATGCTTAAATATTTATTACATTTTGCACCATGTTATCAAAAAATGTGCACTTTTTTAAATGTATGAATCACTATGACCACCGAAAAATGTGAAAATTAATTTATTAGCAATAAAAAACATTGTAACAATAAAAGTATATCATTTACTATTTTCTTTATTTCAATAATTAATCTAAAATGTTGTGGATTTCTGCCAACATTATTTATGCTCAGTACGATTAATAAACAGTTATGTATTTATTAAATCAATCCTTGATTGTATTACTGTAGACTAAGACCATATGATGTCAATCCTATACAGGCTACATTGGCGACCGCCTAGGGCACTATCATCTGAGGGAGCGCCGACTTAGAAAACTGCCGACTAAGTTAAATTTGACAGTGGGGGAGGGGCGCGTGCATGAAGCCTGCCTAGGATGGTACACTGGCTTCGACCGGCACTGCTGTGATGCATTTAACAGGATTTATCCCATCCAGATTTGTCATAATTACTAAACTTTAAATTTTGAAGTGACTAGTGAGCACTGACTATTACAGACCTGTGTAAGTATAAGTATTCCTGCTTGGAAGTTTCCATTCCATTTGCGTACTTCTTGTATGTTTTATTTTAAATTTTCTCTTAGACTGTGTAAATGGTGCTTTTATAAACACATGCACTGTGTCCGAATATCGCCAATACGTGTCTAACGCGAACTTATACAATGCATAGCATTTATCATCAGATAACATGGATTATGACACTAATGTTTTGTGTAATGTGACGTGACATAACACATTATGATGCTGAGCGTGACATTGGATTTTTTTCCGCTTTGTCATAATTCTTTATCATTACATACATTCTACCTGTTTATGACAATATGATATGACTGTAAGAAAGTTTTAAAAGACTTCATTACGCTAAGCGTTGTAAACTTAATTTTATTAGGTGACCTCAATACACGCGCTGTTTTTCACTTCTCTAGAGCCATGTGAAAAGGTAACAACATATAACGGCCACCCGAGGTCTCTGTCGCGCTCCAAATCACTTCTGGCACAAATCACGTCGGAAACACATTAGGATGATATGCTTTAAACTCATTTGGGGGAGGGGGGCTGACATTTAAAGCCCACAATCAAGTGTCATCCAACGATGAAATTTTGAAATGTACTTAGAAATAAATATTTTAAAACGTACATCGAACTAGCTATTGAATACCTGAACAGCGAAAACGGTTTATTATAATTAACAAGTTTTTTTTTACTTGAAATAATACTTGTAAAATTGTAAAATGAGAAAACAAATGAAACTGAACAAATTAATACAGACAAAACGTGACAAAAAAATAACACTGATAAAAGCAACGATTCCGTGTTAATAGGTTAAAGTAAAAAATTTGACTGAAACTACAGTCTGATTAACATGTATGAAAAAACGATTTATCTATAATATTCCTTATGTGATTTTTTTCCCCGTGGAGTATAAATCCAGCAATGGATAGATTAACTTTATACTGACGTTTAGTGCACGGTCTTGACACAAATAGTGTAACTTATACTAACGATTATTACATTTTATATTATACCAATTCTTTTAAATTGTAAACACAGGCCGTGCATTTAGTTTAACTTAATTAAGAACTGCATTACACCTCTTTATACGTCCAAGCTAGGTACTAGATAACGTATTCAAAATGAAGTTTCTCTTTCGTCATTCTATTTAAGAGTTTGGTATTTATACAATTATCATGTAATTCGGTAGTTTTAATATAGGTTTATTATATGTTTCGTCCTCGATGATTGACAAACCTCGTACCGCACTAAATTAATGATGCTAAGAGATGCCATTGTTTTATGCCTCGAGATGAATTAATATTGACACGATTTAGATTAATGAATCAGTTTTATTGCAACCATATCAACTATTAATCACTATTTTAATCACTATTAGTATATGTGATTAATTCCTCCATCGAATGTTCTCATTTTTCACTTAGAAGTCCAACAATGGCTGCTTGGTTATAAATGACATAAAAATGGTTATTAGAACATTCCTTTTATATTGAAAAGCATATAATTCTATATTTTTTCGTGTAAACTTTGTTTGAAAACCTACACCACTGTTTTATATAGAATTATATTTGTGTGAAAACCTACAGTACACTGAGTTATAAAAATTATCTGCAGTTTTATTAGATTTTTCATTCATCGTTTAGAATGTTACATTTGGAACTATGCATACAACCTTAGCAATTACATGGTGTTCAAGAACAGTTGAGGGCTATTCAAATCAAATCTACACATTATATAACTGTTCTTCTACAAGTTACAGTTACATACAAGTTTCCCAAAGTTCAATGTTTTCATAATATGATACTTTTATCCAAAGTACGCACACTTTAATGTTTGTGAAACAAGGAAGTGACACACAGGAAGCTGCAATTCCAGTCAGATGTATGGGCTCCTTTAGCATTGTGGGACTTGCACATTTACTGAGGACCCAACTCTTTACAGACATTGCTGTTCAGAAGTGTATCAGATATTCTAGAATTATTAGAAAACACACTGACTGATTCTTCATGTTTTGATTTTATTGACGTTTGCATTCCATAACTACTTAAATAATTGTACAGAAATATGTCGCCTCCTATGATATACAATGGAAATGATCACATCCATCCATCCTTCCTTCTTTCCTTCCATCCATCCATCCATCCACCTTCCAACCACTAAGTGTGTGGTTAAGACATTAATGCCCATTTTGTTTAATTAAGAATGAACATATAGCATGAGGGGTTTTTTTTTCATTGCACATACGCCTTCCATATATATATATGTATATTTGCATTATGTTTATTTGTATATCACAAAATATTTTACATAGTGATGTAGGACTGGGAATGCATCTATCTAAAAGACTGTCTGAAATGTAAATCTTCAGGTGATCTTTTGCCAATAACCTTGCTTCTGTCTTGAACGTGGTGCTTCTTCACATCTTTTCCAGTCTTCAGTTTGCTGGGGTGTAGTGCAGGAACTTCACATGCAGTATCCTGCAAGAACTATGCACACTGCTGCGACTGTGTCTCCACCCTGATAGAGCTTCCTAAGATCAAATCTGCATGTTGGCATCTGTCCAGTCCAATGTTTTTCTTTCCTTAAATAGATCATTTTCCATATTACCATTTTTTAATTCTTTCTACTTAGTATTTATGTCCTCTTTATGGCAAACAAATGTTAGGCATAATTTAACCATAATTATTTGAATATAATGCAATGACAATAAAATATTAATTTTTATAAAATTATTGATAGTTTGAGGGAACATTTCACTCAAACCTAGGGGTGGGGGTGACATATCTCTCAAATACCCCCATGTGCCAGAGTACGATCTATATGATATTCTTTCTGCAGTGGTATGGTTTTCTTGCAGCTGAATCTGTTAAATCATTTGATTTGAGATTTCCCACGAAACAATGCTTTGATAACAGAATAAAGGAATTTTGAGAGCGTCAGATGAAAGACAAAGAAAGAAATCATGCAAACAAAAATTTAGTTTAAACACAATTTGCATTGACATTCAACAAATTCTTTCGGGGAGCTGATGTTTCAGTCATGTTGACCACCTAAATAACACACAAGAATCTGTGATCACATTAAAATCCTTAAATGCTTTGCTTTGGTTTTATTTCAAAGGAATAATGATGAAAAATATGTGCATCCCAGTAATGCTTTAAATTTAGTTACAATAAATCAAAAATACAGTTTTGGTCTTATACAAAAAGAAAAATAACTAAAAATATATTTTGGAATGTTTTCATTTGTCATATATATGGATATCATCCCTTTTTTGTCATTCATGCAGAGCTACTGTTGTGTTTGCATTCAAATCTATTCTTAGCATTTTGAATTTGGATAATATATGTAATAATGAAGAAAATCATATCCTTCATTTGTATATTTTCTGTTCCATTAACCTGCTCCAGAACTGTATCCTTACTTTTCAACTTACCTTTTGTATTATTGATCTAGTTACAGTCACTTCTGAGAAAACCAAAGCAACAACATTCCCTATTTTCAAACACATACCCGCAGAATAATGTAAAGGTTTTGAGCTAATAGGTGATCAAAAAGTCATCTAAAAAATTTGAAGAAACTTTGAATGCAGTATATTTATTATTATTTAGTCATGTAGTCCACAATTTCAAATATATTTATAAAAAATACAGATATTATGTAACAAGTTTCAGCTTGATTTTCTCATGCAAATAAGCAAAGAAACTGGAACCCAGTAAATGTGATCCTTCTGATTGTATCATTTTATTTCTTTCAGTTAAGAAGAGCAATGAAACAGCATATTTATTTATGTCTCACTCGTATCTTATTTATTCTAATATATCATTACACCAAACAAAATATATGTAGTTTACACGTCCAAATTAATATTTAAATAAAATTAAGCAAATCTTTGAAATTACAGAATGCTAATCAGAACGCCATTTTATTTAAACGTGTTGTTGTCGCTTGAATAATATTGCGGCGGGATTATATACGTACATTCTACAATCTAAAGTTATCTTTCGACTATCTCTGACGACGAGCATTCCAATGACTATATTTCTAGCTAATTGTTCCGCAAATATTCGGGTAACACAACTAATAATATATAATAATGATTAGCCTATGCCATAATGTGTTCCAGTTCAAATTCTACGTTAATTCTAATTGCATTATAAATGTCTAGCACAAATGAATATAGCAAATGGAGAAGTACTGTTTTGAAATATATTTATAAGCCACAATAAAAACGAGAGAAAAAAAGTCTTGACCAAAACTTACTTTTCAAAAACAAACTAATGACAGTACTACTTTTTCGTTTAAACGTAATGCGATTATAATTTGAAATCAGACTAAAATGAAACTTAACTAAATTGTGAAAGAAAATACAGCGGTACTATACTCATGACTGAAGGGGGAAAATGCTCTGGATAAAATTACGCTTTAAAATTCTCCATTTAATAAAGCAAACAAAGCAGAAAGTTAAAACTAAAACTGAACGTTCAGGATAGTCATTTATGAAGAATGAAGTCTTTGACTTTGCTGTTCTAAGTATTTCCAATAAGTGTCATTTGAAGAACCCGACAGTACAATAAAAACTCAAAGCACGGATTTTGCACAATACAGCCACTAGGTGGCAAAAATAATTTCACCACTTTTCTACTAGTAGGCTACAGCGTTTTACGTCGGGACATTGCCTAGTAAATTATTTACCTAATCAACAATACTATTTTAAATAGTTAGGCAACAACCGAAAGTTTATGTTTATTCCAGATATAAAAAATTTGCAAAAAAAATTACATTGATCACATTGCATCGATTTAGCAAATACTGCACCGACGTTACTGGTCAACGCAAACGGCGTTCAAATATGAAACATATACCATGTTTAAGCTATGTTGCATGTTATAACTATTGAAAAGAACGCGCTGATCCTTAATTCAATGATAAATAACTGCATATCCGTAAATCATCCTCATTTCAAATATCGTGTACTATCACTTTAGCTCGTTAGGTAGCAACATTATACATTCCAGTTACGCAATTATTTGACGTGTGCAAGTATTATAGTCAAAATTATGGCTTGGGGCGAAGTAGTACTAGAAGTAAGGATCCAATTTGGCGCTGCTCATGACTGCATCCAATCGCTCGCGCCGCGCCGCGTGGAGCAGGTGAGCGTGCGCTGATGCCATAGACAGAAACGCTATGGCGAGTCACCGCGCCGTTGACAACGGCACAAAACCATCAAGAGCCCCGCTGCCATCTGCACTGCTACTGCTTCAGGTTCTTCAACTCAGGAAGTGAAAACACTCCAGTCTCAGATATAACTAGTCACTCCGCAATGGCGAAACATCGGTAAGCTACTGCATATACGCATCTTTTTTCTCATTCCATACAATGAATGCAGCCGATTAACCCCACATTACAGAGTAACATGTTTTTTTAAAATGTGAGTTACATTGTGCGCTGAACATCCAGCCATCATGGGTCGGAGTTTCACTATATTGCCATGATGAAGATGTAATGTGTCTCTTGTTCTTCCGGGTTCATATGCGATGGTTTTGAATGCAGTTAATGCCACTCATTGGCAGGTATCCAGTAGCGTAATTTTAAAACGGATTATTTGTTAAAGACACGCCACAAAACGTCTTATCATCTAAGGGTGGATTTGTGCTGTGAAACTGGGAATTTAACTCTTTCTCTGAAACTCATTTGAAGCCGTTGAAATTTTAACTCTTACCGGACCACGACCCGCTCTATAGGTAGTTTTAAACGAGTGGCCGGCTACAGGCGTGAGAGGGCGTCGTACCTTCAGAAAATCGCAGGGGAGGATTAACTCTTAACATTTCTCTGATTTCTGAAACCTGAGTATCCTTATCAGGCTGGAGGGGCATCCTTTATAAAAATGCTCTGCAGACGTCAGCGACTGCGTAATTTCTGCAATAGACTTGTAACCAGAGTTTGCTGGTTATTGTGTACCGGCATCGTTAAATCGCACATCTAACTAGAGAGAGCTATAGAGATAAGGACTTACGAGGTTGTACCGGAGAGTACTGATGTCGAATGTCATTAAACAACCTACAATCAGGCCCATCCCAAGAATCGGAGACATACAGTAAGATTTCATTAGTTTTTCAAAGAATCGTAAGCCATTCCACGTGAACAACAAAGGTGGAATTCGAGGAATCTTAGCCTTAAACGGCAAAAGAATTTTATTATACATGCTCAACAGGTAGGCTTATATGCGTCGCATAAACAATATCAAGTCACCAGATAATAAGATATATCATATTCTGCACGAAACGATATAACTAGACAATAATATATCAAAATAGACACATTGAACTGTGTGACAAGCTAAGGCATTAAATGTAAATACTTGGTAAAATAAATGGAAATGTTATTAATGAGTTTAGGTGAATGACTCTTATTTTACGTTCTCTTAACTGTTACGACTCCCAAAGTTTGATCATTTTCCGTATTTGGCTATAAGTAAAAGTGTTTCTTCATGGACTACTACACATATTATATTTAGAGACAATGCATATGGGTTATGTTACATAACCATGTAGGAGAAGGTTACCGCAATACACCGCTGAAAAAAAATCTATACACTATTCTCGTGTTATATATAAGGCATGACATCACAAGGCAGATATTAATGTATCAGTATGTTTCTATTATATATAGCCCATTGTTGTATACTCAGTGAAGGGGACTTTCCAGAGTAGGAAATACTCTTGCCACTGAACGAGAAATCTGAACCAAATATGTCCTACCTCTTAAGATGTTTGGACGCATAATATCTAGAACATTTTCCAAGTTCGGTGTCAAAATTGGAAGTTTGCGATCCTGTATCAGTCTACAGCGGTTTCCTAAAAAGAAATGCTCTTGGATATTTCTGTCCCCACTGCTGTACTTCAGTGTAGTTTACAGTTTTTTGTATAGTGCAAAAGTAATATTGAAACAAGCTTCCGTAAACTAGAAGTTCTTCCTGCAATCGTAAACGTGCTTTTGTCGCTGGCCATAGTGCTGAATCTAAGCGAGTTTATTGATTACTCAGAATGTCCCGAATTTATTCACAGTACATTTTCCGAGCTTTAGGTTATCCATCTTCTCAATTGAAACTTTCCTACGATTAAAAACTGACCGTAAATCCATGGAATCCCACGTGGTGAGTTATTTACTTTAATGTGTCTGATTCTATTTTTAAAGAAAAAGCGTTCGTCTTTTCCCAATTTTGAATGCTTTGATATGCTTCATTTCTTAATTTATATGAAACGATCTCCCTTTGTGTAAACAGCCGCCAGGTTTAAATTATATCATACATTTATAAGTGATCAAAAGGAGAGCAGGTAACCAGCTTAGGGCGATTTCCCTTCATTCTTGGAAAGATTATGTTTAGGTTCCTTGGTGTTATTTCCAAGAATGTTTACAACATTTGTGAGTATATCCTCCCCCCCTCCCCCCTAGACTTTTGCCCTAACCACATAGCCCTTTACACCACCTATATTACTAAGGTGTACTTAGGAACAACAAAAAAAGGGAAGAAAGGAAAAAAATAGCAGTGAAGATTAAGCATAGTCCGTGGATAAAAGCTAAAAGACATATATGTATGGTAATCAAATGTGAGGTCATAAAACACTGACTGGGAGAGTGGGCTAGGGGTGGAAGGGTCAGCTGATTGGCCATTACTGACCCCTACAAGTCATTATGGCAGAGAATTGGTGACCTGTTTCAGGCCCAAAACAAGTTCATCATAATCAGCCTCGGCTCCCACGCTGATTCATTACATAACAGCAATGGCTCCAATAATAATGAAATACAAATTAATAAACAAGCAGAAATATTTTTAAAAATGTTTATGAAATAATCAGCATTGCAGAGATGAAGAAGGTGGTAAAATACATTAAAATAAGGTTCTAACACGTGTGATTTCCTGTCAGACCAACCATGAAGATTAATTGAAAAGTTGTTCTTTAGAGACATAAAAAGTCACAGTGAAGTTAAGTTACAAATAAGATTACTAACGATGTATCAAAATAGCCAAGACAAATTAATACAATATCTTTAGGTCTAGAGTTTTTGGTTCCTTAGAGTTTGTGTAAGTAATATGTATTCATGCTGTGTGTTCAGTGATATTTGCTTCAGTTAAATACGTGTAAATACTAGTTTTAAGTGCAATTACAATGTACAATAATAGCATTGAGTATTTCTGTTTATATCCAATAACACTACAAAATTAGAGGCAACTATAAAACAAGGCTTGCAAATGAAAAATATTTTAAATGAAGTATATTTTAATTATAATATGTAGAATCTTTCATGCTGTGTGAATTTGTGGGGAAAATTCTAAGATACTCAAAATCAGTAATAATTAAAAAAATATAATTATCATATAATAACTACACTTGAAAATGCCCTGATTTGGAAAAAACTACCACTTTAGCTCAAGTGATTTTGACTGTGTGTGAAAATGTGTGTGTGTGTGTGACACTATCTGCACAAATTTCCATTCAAAGGATAACTTATTATGAAGCAGGACAATAGAAAACAGCAGGCAAGGTACTTCATACACTGTCACCTCAAATCCAAAGTTGATCTCCAGCCCTACATTTCATGACACAATCAAGCATGAAAATATGATTTGTCTATGAATTTATATAAGCATAACCCTTATATGAGACACCTCAGATGTCTTGGGACAAAAATCAAATGGTTCAAAACAAATTGAGTGAACTAGCAGTTGATGGACATAAGATCAGAGGGATGACGATGCAGAAATACCAGAAATTCCACATCTGACTGCAAAATATGTACAGAATTGCACCACCAAGGTATCAAATTTCTACAATTACATTTTATTTGTGGAACATGTTAACCAAACGAATTAGAAAAGGCAACAGTCTCACTAATGACCACAGGCACCGCAACGGTACAGTATAAAATATATAATATGGGAAGATTTTTAGAAATGTCATTGCATTTAAATATTTTACATGTCAAATGATGTATGGGCACATCAATGTTTTTGCATTCATTTCCGAGGCAATATTTTGATGTTTGTATGTTGACGTGAACATGAAAAAGGTTAAAGACTGTGGTCTGTTTGGTAGCAATTCAGTCAGATACTGTATTTGTAAAATCCTGCATTATTGTAACACCGTCCATCATTGACACAATATGCTGACTGTGCTGTAGGATATCTTGATATCGCCTCACCTTAAACACTTTCTCTTTAAAACTTCTGAAATTCCTATAACAAAACATAACATACTACCCTGCATACTCAGCATTTTTATAGAGAACAAGTTTGAACACATGAGTATTTTTTTAATTGTCCAAATTGGATGCATGTCTCACTGACTATAACTGTATATATGGCCATTTACTAAATTTACTACAAGTGATATTTATATTACATGATATATGAGTTATTAAATGAAACACAGTGTTGATTAAGATCCTCTTTAAACCTGCTAAACCTGATTATAATTTCTTTAAAAAATTTACCACTTAAGTGACAAACAATTGTTCCAACATTTCTTTGCAATAATACGGAAATTTGTTGCTGTGCTATTTTTCATTGTGGGGCTACGGAAAATGCAGTATAACCCAGGCTCTTGGCTTTTATCTGTGACATTCTTTTCGCTGTAACCCATGACTGGGAAATGTAAAGTGCAAATGTCTGATTTTACCAGCTACACATGTATGCTGACAAGGCAGCAACCAGACCTTCTCTTTTCAAACTAATGTGCCTCCTATATGTTTTTTTTTTCACTCCATGCCTAATTAATTCCACCAATTTGCATAATGGAACAGGTCCACAGAAGAACCAAACTCCTAAAATAGACTGCCACAATCAGAGGCTCTAGAGCAGTTGGCCCAGCCTGAACTCTGACTTGGGCAATCCAGAAACCTAAATTGGTAAGGTGATCAAACAGTACTTGAATGGTATTTCATTTGTGCTAAACGGAATGGCATTGCCAGTTAAAATGCTTTCTTTGTTGAATGATCTGTAGAAAACTATACAAGTACCTGTATTAACTGGTAATTTCTGTATACCTGCAATAAGAACACAGCATTTTCCTCACATTGTTGTAATGTAGAGATTTGTATCTCTACAAATCTTTATATATTAACATTACAGTTATTATCCCACATCACTCTGTAAATATTGCACAGAGGCCTATTATTTGTCTGCCTCTGGTACCAGTGTCCAGGGGAATTTAGCGAGTTGCCAGGACATAGAGTTCACGTTACACCCCAATTAAATATTAATTAATGGAAAGACTACCTTGGATGGTGAAAAAAATCCGTGAAGTCATCTACTTGAAACCGACTGGGAAAATGCAGCAAAAGCAACGGCACAATAATAATAATAATAATAATAAGCATCATCATAATAATAATAATATATTCTCTCTGCTTTGCTAGTGACTGTTTACGTGGTGATCTGTTTTCTAAAGACTTCTTGGGGTGCAGCAATCACCATTCTGGAGAATTTTATGTGGTTTCACTTGTCGTTTCAGACGTGTTCCGTTTTCCCTCAACATTCTTGCTGCCGTTTACAGGTTGCTAAGAAGAGCATGAGCGCAGGGAAGGCTACAACGACAGGCTCAGGTCAGTACATCATCAGCCTTCGCCTCTTTAAAATCAACATAATGCAATTTTACAAATGAAACTGACCATATCGTCAGCTACGAAAATCAAGAGGATTGTTCTCATGTTTCATAACGCCCTAGAGAAAATATTGCCCTTTCGTGGAGTCTATAGCGTTTGCTTAGGGCTATTAAATCGATGGATACACCAAATGTTTCCACTGTAATGTGGACACGGGAATAAAAAAAAAACATGTATTTTAAAAGAGAGTAGATCATATAAATCACAGTGTTTTAATGTAAGTAAGACAATTAAACAGCATTTTCAACTTATAAAGCATTGTTACCTATGGGGTAACAATAGCCGGCGGTTCCCTCAGCGTGGTCCGGCTTGCTACTCAGCAAACAAAAGCATGATCAGCGAGCGATCGGTTGTTTCGGGCATAAACCAGACAAACTTTTTAACAATTGATACGCATTTTAGAAGTAATGGTGTAGAAGAAAGTGTAATCAGGCTGTATGTAACTTACTTTAAACCCGGACATGTTGGTCAACTGTTGTGCTGCTCCCGTGCCCCAATTTTGGCCAGTGTCCCTATAGCACATTATTTCCGTCGTAGCCGGAGCACTTTGCATGCCGCCTTGTGACGTCATCGATCAAAACAGGGGGTTCCTTTAGTGATGTCACCGCCTTTTTTTGTTGCTGATATTTCTTTACAATGATTTAAAATATCTCAAATCCTTAGAAAAAAAATCATACACAACCTAAAAATGCGTTCGTGCATATAATTGGATGATGGTGATAATGACAATCCTAACGACCGATTACAAACGTGGTAACCATATAAAATGAATATAGATCGAATAACATATCAGATACCACTGAATATGTAACACACATTAAATATGATTGCATTATTATTTTATTATTTTGCGTTAAAATATATCTGAATATCTTAAATGTTTTATTTATCATGTATACGTATACACGCAAGTTGTTTTGTTATTATTATTTTCCTAGATGTCTTATAGTTTTTTCTGATTAAATCCATTTGTAGTTACGAAATGACTGTTTTACGGTTAGGTGACCTAAGTCTCAACAATACATCTCAAGTCATCTCAGTCAGACGATAGCAGTTAACAGGCAAATTTAGTGTGAATGGTTTGCAGGCTGTGTTTAACTTGGGAAATTAAGCCACCTCGATTCAAATGTATTTTATGGTTTTCGACGAATGTTGGTTGCTGAATCTGACGTTTTTACATTTTCATGCGCTTAAGGTTATTAAAAGCTTATGATAAATATGGATGCAGTTATTGAGAATGAGCCTATGCTTTTAGCTTCAGGTGTTGGCAACTAATTAGTCACTGGCATGTCCGGTAGAAGGCCCATGTTAGAAAACCCACTTAATCCAGTGTTTAGCTGTACTAATTGTTTAACTATAAAATTTGTTCTAAATTAGTTTCAACACCAAAGTGCCAAATATACAGATAATTCATCTGAAAGCTTGCTTCCCAGAAGTATTTGTCATGAAGTTGAATATAAAATGCACTGTTTACGTGGTGTTATTTTGCATACAATGCAGTTTAGTTTTGCGAGTAAAATTAGGTAGTGATTCCTGTTTATGTTTAGCTGCTTTATTATCGTGCACATTTCAAGTCTAGAGTAGTTACTTTCCTGTCTTTGCAGTGCCAATCAGGCAATTCATCACCCGTAGATTATATAGATATACCTAGATTATATAGATATACCAACGGCATTTGAGAACAAGGCATGAAAAGCTACATTTTGTGATCTGTGTTTTATCGGGTTATTTTTCCTTTTAGTAATAAACGTGAAAAGACACGTTCATGCTGCGCCTCTCTGTTAGGTTGATAGCCAATCCCTCTATTAGAGTAAAAAGATGTTGCCCGGTTTATGATCACGGTCATTATTCAGGCTTCGGATTGAATACAAAGACGGATGCGTGGTTTGCAGACTCACCAAAATGCGTGTCTTCCAGTATCTCCTTACATTTATCGTTGAAATTCAACACGGTGATTATGATACCACTAAAGAACCTAACACCCCTCTTCTGTGTCTAGTTGATTAAGTTGTCCGGCTTTGTCTGATTTGCTATAAGCAGTAGATCTGATCATTTTGGATTGAAGTTTATAAAGCCTTACACGTTTACAACATATGTCCTTTGTGCATCTCTATTAGTGAAGACA
Source organism: Pollimyrus isidori (assembly GCA_019775955.2). Lineage (NCBI taxonomy): Eukaryota > Metazoa > Chordata > Actinopteri > Osteoglossiformes > Mormyridae > Pollimyrus > Pollimyrus isidori. The sequence goes on along the minus strand of JABFDZ020000138.1, from coordinate 153,832 downwards.
ACGCGTGGCAAATTCACATCGCATACCAGTATGTAACGCCTCACAAAAGCTGCCCAATTTACATTGTTCCCCAGTCAAGTTAATCTTCACATGCGTCCATCGTCTGTGGACCCTGTTTCAGTTTTTTCACGTTAAACACAAACTCTTAACATTAAGCACTTTGTGAGTGTGAATATCCCGAAACGGGAAAGCGCAACTTGCTAACCTAAGTCAATATATTGAGGAGTTGCCACATGCGAAGAGCCATGTGTCTCTACCGTTGTAAATATCTACCATTTTGCTGTTATAAGTAATGTATTGACGTACCGCTTAGAATATGGTATTTTTTTCCAACATGCATGATTGCATCAACAGAAGGAACCGTCAACACTGAGGAGAAAGGTTAATAGTAACCAAAACGCTAGAAAAGACGAGGGCAATAAAAACCTACCCTGCCCCCACTAGCTCACATATAAAAAATAACAGCATTATGTTTCAGTGATAACTTCAGTGATAACCATAAAGAATGTGGCAGTATATCTGCCTGGATAGCCTGAGTTAACATCAACATTCAAAAAATGCACGCAATAGAGTTTGTGCATCCTGGCCCCAAATGATGGTGTTCATTATTTATTATTGCGTTTTATTTAATCTTCGTTTTTAGAAACTTGTTTTCGCGCACATTGCTGCCACTTTACTTTTAAACAGATCTGTCATTAAAACAATATTTTTGTTTTAAAAGTCGCTTTGTCACAGTTTCAAAAATATATGCCTCCTCCAATCATATAAAGTCGAATTAAGGTATGTATAGCATGGATTCGGGTAATTCTCCGGATGTGTTAAATTTCAGCTACATCGTAGATTAAAGAAATAATGGTTTTCTGGTGTTTTATTAATTTCTTGCAAACGGTACGCTTAAACATGCTTGCAAGCAAAGAAATGAGCCCCTGAACTCAAAAGAAACACTACCACATTGAACCAGTTTAACCTAAATGAAATACAGAGATTTACTTTCCAACGGCTTCTGCTTAAAATCGACTAGCAATTAACACATGAGACGTCTTCTAGGCAAGGTATTAATACCTGCTGATTGTGCATAGACGTATCTAAAAAAAGTAAGCGGGTTGTTTTGGTTGTTGCCCTGCATAGCTTGTTTTTTTTCCTTTTTATTTGCCTGTTTTTGAATGTAAAACAAACATGTAGTTAAGGACAGCGTACATGGTAATTTGTTTTGTATCTGAAGGGTTAAAAGGGAGAGTGTTAAACTGCGGATTGTAAGATGTTTAGATATGGATTTTAGGGGCGGAAATAAGGTTCTCTAGGCATCTAGTTTCAAGGCAGCTCGTGCACTTTTACAGATACCATCACTGGAAGTGGAGGAAGGAGACCACGCGTGGGATTGTGGGTTTAACAAAACGCGGGATTTAAAACGTTTACTGAAAACGGATGCGAGTTGTGTTTTGCAATTTGCATCATTTACCTAGATTAGTGTGCAACCGCACAAGAGCTCAGTACTTAAAACAATACAGATATATTCTACACATTTTTGTAACAATCTTACAATAGGGTAAAAATGGAATCTTAGGCTATATGTATTTTTATTAGGTTATTAAGTGCTGGCAGTACATGTTATTTGTTTTCACATTTGAAGTTGATAGTTCAAATGATAAACACGTTGGGATTGAATGGTTTTCCATGTTTGGACCTGGGTGTTTAAACTTCTAATAGCTAAAAGGTTGCATAACGTAAAGCACGACATGGCTAATGAAATAGATACAGGTAGTTAGACACTTTTTGCTAGGTATGTTTCACGGAGGAGGAATGCCTCTTTACAGGAAATGAATGAGTCGATAACATCTGACACTAGTGGGTAGTCCCCTGACCCTGGACTTAATTCTGTGGAGGCTCTTTACAACATCTTCAGAAACAGAATTTGTGAGCGGGAGGGGGTTGGGATCGACAAGAGAATTCCAGAGGGTGGGCTTTTGAGTTGAGGATTGTGAATTCATCCTTGCGACGTGTTTTTCTTCGTCAAAGCAATTCACCATCTCACCATTAGCTTCCTGGCATACCGCAGTCAAAGACATTTCTAAACGCCAATCCCTGAATAGATTTTTTTTTTTTTTTTTTTACAAACCACCTTATTATCTTCCACGGTTGTTAGTGATATTTCAATTGTTCATTACTTGCACAATCACTCATATTTGCGTATTAAAATGCACAAGGATCTATAGCACTAATTAACAGCTATTCGTAAAACGTTTATTTTTCAGGTAAAAAAAGATACTTTCTGTTGCAAAGCCAATTGATAGTTTGATTTCAGGATGCGATGTCTTTGGGTATTTTATTTTGTTCGTGATCCCTTTAGGTTGTTCGGTATTTCATTCATTTGCCTGAATTTTGAATGTTATAGGTATGTAATTTGTATTTTCTGACATAACCTCCAGTTTGGCTTTGTTGAAATAACCTATAGGAAATTTACGGTTGAAGAGGGCAAAGGAATTTCAGGATTTAGACCTTCTGCTCCACTTGCTAGATTGTTTTAGTTTCTTTTTACACGATTCTTGTTCCAAAGGTCCATCCCGATGCCCCCCCCCCCCTTTATTTGAGCAGACGTTGCGCGAGGACTGACAATAAGCTATGGGGTGGGGTGGGGGTGGGGTAAACATGTACCTTTAGGTATAAAAGACATCCACAGAACTCCAGACAAATGGGCGCCATAGAGCTGTTAGGATCCGATAAAATGCTGGTGGTTGACCAGCAGAGAAGTTTTTAAAATAACATCATACATTTCAGAATCACCTTCTTTTCTAGGACTTAAATATAACATATGTCCTCGTTGTTTCCAAATCTGGGCGATAGGCAATATTTTCAAGAATGTAAATTTTGGATTCATACTATTCAGTCAGAAATGAGAAAAAAGGTAGCGTCAAGATAAATTATTCTTTGTGATGGCAGTTTTATTCAAATACGTGGTGATGCAGTTGTTTCTCTTTTCATTCTAAAAATAGCACCATGTGTTCTGGAAAGGTTGGTTACAAAGCGTCTTGTTACTGTATTAAACGTGAATAATTGTTTTAAATGATTTGTTACACTTAGGGAGTTATTATCCACGGTCGTACGTAAAGACGGCTTCGTGGTATTGTTCGACATAATTTGCAGTTTAAAAAAGATACATTTCTTTTACGCCTACTTCTGTTTGTAACCGGGTCTTTGTTAAATAGCAACTGAACGGCACAGATCTAGCGTTGTATGCCTTTCATCATACCTTTTTAAACAATGTTTCGGTTAAACAATAAATTAATAAAATTAATGAAATTGATGAATGAAAGAAAATAGTTACATTGTGTATCGTCACGAAAAATGCATATATTCTGTTCATACTTAAAAATAAAGATTAACGTAGCCTGTATTTTAGTGGCCACGAGCTATTCAACTGTACGAGGCTTACCAATGTGGACCAGCACAATTTTATACCCTTTAAGAATACTTGCAAAATGAAAAGACCTCTCTTCGGTCCATAACAAAACTGCTGTGGCTCACCAGCATACAGATGCTGTCCGATGTTACCGAAGTAGTTTCAAAATGAACTACGTGTTAAAGCAAGATTTTGCTAGTCTGAAATTGTTTTGAGTGACGGATCTGTAAAGCGACTATTGGCTGCCTTTGCCTCAACCCTAAACGTATCTTCTCCCCTCCCCTTTTCAAGATCCGAAGTGAAATTAGTACCAAGAAAGCATGTAATTGACAAAGTCACGTGTGTTCTGGGGCCACAGACAGTGAGTGAATGAGGGAGTGAGTGAGTGAGTAAGTGAGTGAGTGAGTGAGTGGGAGAGGGAGAGAGAGCGGGTGAGAGAGGGAGAGACAGAAAAAAAATCAAAAGGGGGAAAGCACGCTAGACCATGCGAGCTAAATTTGTCATCGCTGGAAATCGGGATGTTCGATTGATGCAGAAGATACCTTATTTCAAAGGAAAAGTTTCTATCTCAGAACTTCGGAAAAGAGGGTCGGCGGGAAAACATGGCCGAAGGTTATTCCATATTCTTTATTTATGTTTTCATTATCCCCTTTGCCTTACTTTCTAACCTGATAGCACAGGGGGCTGCGCTAAGCTATTGTTGTAGACCTTCTAAATGTTGCGTACCGCCCCCAGTGATTCTCATAAGAAAAGATGTCTTGGTCTGCAGTTTAAGTTATTTCTCCGATATACTCTGATATAAAGGCTAGTATATTTTGTGGTAGACATGAAGGATCGCCTGTTAACTACACCTGTCCTGGGAGTTTGATATCAAGTTATTCTAGTGGGTGTTCCATTGAAAAGAACCTTGGACGTAGACATGTGCAAGGGTGAATTGTGCAATGCTATCGCTGAGTGCCGCAGTATACTGAATAATAATAATAATAGCAATAATGATTTTAAAAATTATTAGGCTGCTGCTACTGCTAATACTGTTATTTATCATTCATGGATTACGAGGGTTAAGAAATCGACAATGTATAACTATTATACTTCAGATGCTTCTCTCATGATCCATGGTAAAGGCTTACATAAGTATTGCTTCCATTGATAAAGGTTTTCACGTGGCGGTCTTAATGCGTGGTCTTCCGCATACAAACAGACGCCAAGATGAGCGCCAACGCGCAGCACTTTCATTGATACGTATTCTTCTAAACGTTTTAAAAATTTGTTTGCAGGAGGGGTGGGTAAAGGTGGCGGAGATGACCCCGGGAAGTCGCCTGAGCAGGAAGAGACTCAGCCCCAAGTCCTCTGTGGGGCAGGCCACTGCAAGTGGTTCAATGTGCGAATGGGGTTCGGATTTATATCAATGACCAGCCGCGGGGGACGTCCCTTGGATTCTCCACAGGATGTCTTCGTACACCAAGTAGGTCTCCCTCCACTAACGTAGAAAACACTACATGCACTGTTTGTTGTTCTGGCTCGGCTACGGTAGGACACACGTCAGTTGATGACTTTAGCTGTTGTTGGCTAGAAAGAAAAAAAGGTAGCGGGCTAAATAGTTAACCCGGAGATAAAAGTCGTTAATTTTTTTTAAACGGAGAAATGGAGAATTGTGATGTGCTACAAAAGGCCTCTTTACGTACTGCGAGACTGATCAAGCTAGTGAAAGCGCGTTGTTTATGTTCTGAACCTACCGGTCTGAAATTATGGGTATGCATGAAAACTTGGAGACCGTGTCGGTTTTTTTTAAGATCGATTGCTTGTGTATTATACACTAGCCTGCAGTATCCAGTATTTTGTACAGAATACACGTTGTTGATGTTTTGCTTCTGCTGTCCGGTTAACTGTGGTTAATGTGTAATCTTACATGATTTTAAGAGTTACATAATTTATATGTCTACATCGCTTTGAAACATGGGGATTGTACTTTTTTTCCAATTTCAAAATCTGATCATTTGCATGCAGTGTTCTGTGTAGAGGTAGATGTTTGTGATTTGCATTTTAAAGTTAATGTTAATGGTTTGGAAATAAATCTTTACGTATCTATTTTATTCAAAAACGGTATCACTGGTTTTACTGAGCATTGGCGAACGCGTAGGGCCACAATGCAGCTGTTTTGGTTCAGATAGTACAGTGAAAAACATGCAAAATGCAACTGCATACACACTAGAGAAACAGTTAAATGGTATTGTGACGTCGGTCTGATTAAAGTATCGCTTGAGATGCCTCAGGAAAAGATATTACGGCATTTTTTTAAAGAAACCAACAACGACAAAAAATAATATCTTTGGTAATATCAGTGTCTGTCAAAAATGAATTCGAATAAGGAAAGACGATCTAAACTGCGTAGCTTGGCGTATTTCCATAGTGTCAAGGCCACCTCCATTGTGTAACAAATATCACTGGTAAATATTTTAACATTTAAAAACACTAGTGCTCTTGTCCTGAGAACTATAATGTAAAACCGCAATAGCTCATGCTTTAAGTAGATTACGGTGTATCACAATGTATCCCCTTTTCAAACAGGCTGAGTGCTGGAAATAATAAAAAGAAACACCTACAATTAATAAATGAATCAATTATTATTACATACCAACAAACAAACTTACATACAAAGCTCAAGAAAAAAGTAAACCCTGGAAGAGTAATTCTTCCTAGAATTCAGTCTCCGTAAAATATTTTCTGCTTGTAATCTCTGAGTATCATTTTTGGTAATTGGAATTATTTTGACTTGTCAGGTTTATTTTTGCTTGTTAATTAATCTTCCAGTAATGATTGATTAATCTGATCTAATACTGGGCACATTTTAGCTTTGACTCCCTATCTCTGTTTATTACTAGTAAAATAGATCAGAGTCACGACCCATGTTTTTGTTTGTATCTTTTTTTTTTGTTTAAAATGAACATTTTGAGCTTTTCTGGCTTTGTTTGTTCTGTGTATTTCAAAATGTAAGCTTGATTTCACTACAAATGTATTTAATTCTGTGTGTCGTGGGGGTGTAAAACCAGACACCAAACCTTGTGTTTTTGGCATTATGAAACTAACTTCTTAGAGAGATACATGGCATTTGAAGTCACAGTCAGCAATGAGCGATTTCTAAAAATTTAAAAAAGTATCATATTTGGTAAACAATTTCTTATTTGTTGTTGTGCATTGCCTTATAACCAAAATTAATACAATCTTGGAATCAAGTATGTTGTGAATGATTAATGGCAGATTTTTTTTTTAACCATGATACTATTAAAATGGTTTTTCTATTATTTGATTTTTGGTATTTACTGTAACACAGAATTGCATAATATATTACTTATTACACAAACTAATGAAGTGTCAGAGGGTTGTACATCACCTTGTATTGTGTTTTCATTCATTATGGTCAATTCCTTTTAATTGCTTGCTATGTTAAGGATTTACAAATGAATGGAAGTTAATATTCTTACATGGGTCAAAGACGTATTTAATTATGAAAGTAATTGGGGTGGGCATGGTTTCATCATGCCAAAAGATAGCATGTTTGTCTTTGGTAATTATGGTTAGATTATATGTTAAGTATGTATATTTTTCTGCTTTATCTTGGTTCTTGGACTTCTCTTCCCATGAGTACCAAATGATATGCGTACTACGTCTTTCTAGAAGGAATCCTTGGCTGTACTGAACAGAGCAGAGTAGTCCCTCCATTAATGTCTATGTGGATGCGGATCACACTAGATGCTCTCCTGTGCATGGGGGTAGATTGATTAGCCATGCCTGGCTCTGAGCACACGGTCCACCGTTTGCAGCAGAAAGGAGATGTTTAGTGGAGGTGCTTGTGTGGCTTTTTGAGGCTTGGGTGTCTCTGTCTTGGGCTCAGGGGATGGGTAGGGGGGTGTAGGGGGAGTGTGGGGGTACCTCATGGCCTTTGACGTTTGTTTGTGAGATTCAACCAAGCTGGATGGAATGTGTGGGATAGATAGCTTTGAAATGCCTTTGCTGGTTTCTGGCTGCTCCAGGCCATTTTC
>JABFDZ020000138.1:117968-128268 GCA_019775955.2 Pollimyrus isidori | reverse complement strand
TCCAACCTGCCCTCTTGCTGACTCCTCTCACTCATCCTCCTCTTTTTCGCGGTTTGCCGGGGGGGGGGGGCCCCCCCCCGCCCGACACACCAGATGCCCATGTCAGTATGCCTTTTGAACGATGTGTGGGCAGGCTTGACCAATAATGACGAGTGCAGACCTGTTGCAGATACAAACGCAGCTAGCGAAGGGTTAAAATGCCGCTGCGTTCTTGCCCCACCCACTCACCTGCTCCCAGGCCGGCCTCTCTCTCTGTTTGTTTGATGTATTTTGTCTTCTCACTTCGAGAGTAATGTGTGTGCATGGCTTAAGACAAGACATTGTGTGGTAAAGAAGTAGTTAGAACTGCAAATAGAAAAATATTTCTCAGTGTTCGCATTAAGTAAGAAAATGAATGATTGGCCATTTAGTAAATCCATGCTGCAGTTGTAAAGAATTAATTTAATTCCTGAGTATATTAATATATCTTTATTACCTTTTTGACACATATCAAAGGTACTAATGTAGTAGATTTTTTCCTGAGGCTGCACCGTATCTTGTGCAGTGGTTGTATTATTATGAACTGCGCATAGCTTTAAGTGTCACTAATTCCTATTTACATTTCCCCCACAAATCTGTTTTTTTTTTTTTTTTTTTTTTTTTTTTTACCTCCATCGCACCTGTTGACATGTACACCACAACGATTACTGCTGCTTGTGTTTACAGAAGATGGGATATGTGACTCAAGGATGTGGGGTTTTGTGTGTCTACACCTGGACACTCCAAAGGTCACATTGAAAGCTTTCCAAAGACAAAAGAACTCTGCTCTGACGATATTGAATGTGAAACTTGCATAATGAAAATGCATCCTCACAATACCAGAGGAAGGGCCACTTTTTATGTGTGTTGACAAATCAAAAGACATTTCCTTAAATGATGGGATTCAGAAGACAGCTTGTTTGGTATAAGACTTGCAGTTAGTTTATCAAATCCTATACCAAAGTTTCTTGGCTTTATTGTAGGCATTAATATGGCCAGTACATCAACGGTGTTCCCTGTGACTTCAAAGGCAGAAGGTTCAATAGTAAGATTTTGTTTCCTAATGCAGCTATTTTGTGTTTTCTATCTAATCTTCAAATATGTACAAATCTGATAAACTGCAGGACAAACCAAACCCAATCCCTCACTGTCGTTTAGACCTTTTTGTATAAAGTATTTTTACCCACGATGCATCTCAGGATGAAGAACTGTTCTCAGGGAATATACCAAAAAAAGTGTACTTTTTCCTTTTGGGAATTGTCTACAGATGCGTATGTACTCGGAAAAGCATTCACAAGTTTAGCGTTTATCTGCATATTTTTATGTACTGTTATTAGTAACTACCTCTGAGTTCTAGATAGTTTTACATTTCTGATAATCAAATGACTTGTATGTTATTATTATTTTAATATTATTATTATTTTCCGTTAAGATTAACTGTAGAGTTGGATTGTGCTGAACCTATGTGCCAATGTTGAAGCCCTGATTTCTGTGGTGTCTACACAGGCCTAGAGTTAATATGACAAATAGCTTGTTTTCTGTTTACAGCATAGCCTACCTCATTACTGCCCTGCGTGGCCCTTGTCTCCCAGGGACCACTGGGGCACAGTCGGGCTCCGTCGCTCACCTTCACAAACAGTGGCTCCGCACCACCGGAGACCCCGTATCTACATTCCACAGATGTCCATCTATATGATGCCTGTGACTGGCTGCGTCAGGACCAAAGGGCAGCTGTGGGATTGTTATGAGGGCCACTGTCAACAGGGCTTTTAACATACTGAGCAGAAAGAGGAAGAACAGTAATACCAAGCCATACTAATTGTCCGACTGCTGCAAGCCTGGTGTTTTTAAGCCTAATAGTCACCCTGTATAGTTCTCAAATCGGGGGGGGGGGGGGATGAAGGATGTTATAGATCTGTTAAAGATATGGATGTGGTGGCCAGAGGTGGAACGTTCAAGTTCCAAAGATCAGACCCAGATGAAGATTTTGTTTGAATCAGTTGAGTTCTCTTTGACTGTGACTCTTTATACTCAGCTAGCTGGTTTAAAGAAAATCTTGGTCTGGATTTGTACTTTCTGACCCTGACCTTTCCACTTCTGGTGGTGCCACATAGATAAGAGCACAGTTAAGAACATAAGAACTATACAAACGAGAGGAGGCCATTCGGCCCATCAAGCTTGCTTGGGGAGAACTTAACTAATAGCTCAGAGTTGTATTGTCCCAGAGCACAAGCTCTACGTTGAAGGAAAATGCATATAGTTGTAGCGGTTCAAGGCAAGCTTCTTTACTGCCGTTACGGCATACAGGTGGAGTTGGGCTTGCTAGTCCCAGACTTAACGTAGTGTAGCACAGCTGGGAACTTTGCTTCAGAATTGCCTGATAGCCCCCGCCCATCTTTCTGTAGCTCCCTGGGTGCTTACAACTGTTTGGTCGCAGCACTCACTGTAGGCGGGAGTGCCTTAAAAGGGGGAATGTTAGGACTATTGCAAATAATTTTGAACTTAGTCCGATTGGCATGGGTAGGGGGCACAATGTGATATGCCTTCATGGTGCCCAAAATCTCTAGTGGCACCGCTGACTATAGATACTGCAGTTTGATTATGCATCGCACAAATAGAACATTCAGAGAGACAAATAAGGCCTGTTATTCTTCTCGGGAATAATGACTATAAGTTACTTATTTCCCTCATAAATAGCGATTTAAGTGGAGGCAAAGATACCAATCGTGCAAATGATTCTGGCTTTAATTCATGTAGTTCTGTTGTAAACGGATCCCTTATATATTTCAGAAGTCATTAACCAAAAATCCTTGATGTTAATGAAAAGGAGTTTACTGGAACACCTGCAAATTTGAATGGAGTCTCCTTCAGTTTGTGTAAATATCCTGGTTCAGTCGGCTTCACCTGTCCCTGTAGCTAGCTTTAAAAGAAACTCAGCCTCATATATTTCTGCGTTTGGAGATCAGTGAAAGCTTGGTATTTACCCCCAACCTAGTCGCCCACTTGTTTTTTGCTTCTGATTCTCCTTTGAGTGAATTGCATCAAATTAGTGCTTCTCTTACCATGCAGTAATAAAGCTGAGTAACCCTGACACAGCTGTTCATAGTACTGTGTCATAGGTTTCTGGCAAAAACAACACAATAAGCGATTGAACAGCAGTGGACAGTATAACCTGTCTGCAAAGATTCAGGCTGCTTGGTTTACAGAACTACCAGCAGAATCCACGTTTCAAAGAGATTTAGTGGGTGTGTGTGCCTTTATGTGGCATTAGTAGAAAGTATTTTCTATTGTAATTATTAAAGCTCATATATAAATATATATAGATATCATTTCTGAATTGTTTTTCTTTTGTTCTGTGGAAATTAAAACCAACCACTTTTTTAATTAACCAATTAACAGCAATATATTACACACAACAAACACCTCCATCTCACTTGTTTACATGAAATAACGAACAAGAAATGTAATGCTTTCCAGTGAAGTATATTGATAATATTTTTATTTACCTTTCAGATTAATATAACTACTGATTCTATTTTTTTTTTTCTGAGTAATTTGAGGGGCTCAGGGACACATACTATAGGTGAATGAATGTAAAAGGAAGAAAGTTTCCCAGAGCCACTCCATGATTAAATGTTTATTTTTTTAATTTTTTTGAGAAACAAACTGCTTGAATCCCTGTGATGGCGGTGGCAGGCTCAGTGCACTTCCTGTGGTGGAAACACCATGACATAGTTAACATCTCTGCCCACTAAATCTCACTCGCCCTGATACTCTCTGGCGTTTGCAAATGGTTGCTTGAACATTGCCATTTGGGAGGAGATAGGGCAGAGCTGTTTTGTCTTTATGTCAATGTAAAGCACTGAATGATGATGTTATTTTTGTTGTTTTCATTGTTGTTGATTGCATATCACATTTTATAACATCTTTTTAATTATTTTGTTTTTGTGAATCAAGAATTTAAGAGGTTTTAATGTTTTACTTGATCAAAATAAAAAAATATATATATTGGCATTTATTTCAGTGGCTGTTTCTGTCCTACTGATAATCTACCCAGATTTTGTTTAGCCATGCAATGTAAGTGTTGACAAGATGCATTGTGCAGACAGTAATAAACTCATGCTTATACAGTTCATGAGTTTATCTGCCAATGAGACTAAATTGTTATAATAACCAATAAAAAGAATTATTCAGAAAAGTGGGAGGAGCTTGTTTGCAAGCGTCGCTTAAAAATGAACAGGCTTCCACATTGTTTGAAACTGTCGTTTGCTTTGAAACAAATTAATCGCAGCCAAATTAATGAAAACATACTGGTCCATTTCAGTATTTTCTATAACAGAATATTCCAATGCTTGGGGAGATTCTAAAGTATTTCATTACAATTAGTTAAACAATTAAATGCTGCCGTCAAAACAGTCTCTACAAATGTTTTATTCCTTTTTATTCTTTGTTCATGCAGAAACAGGATTCACAAATCAGTCATGGGTAATTGCATCCTTAAATTTAAAATTGATTGTTTAGACATTTGAGTTTCTCAGTCTTTTGTGTGACATTAAATATGTGAATTTTATATATGTGAAAGTTACTATTGAGATTGGATATGTAATATCTCATTCTGTAGCAGAGGTTCTTCAAAATAGAACACCCTAATTAATATAGACAGTGCCACCCTACAGAACCACTGCCTTATGGAATTACACATGGTATTAAGAGAAGTTGGACAATCAACAAGCATTTTTTACAAAAAAAAAGAAAACATATGCATTGGTAAAAAATTGTGAACAGTGCAAATTTAGTGACCAAAGTGTCGGTAGTAATGGGGTACATAAAATACAAACAAGTGTATACAGCACAACATAATCGTTTGTAATCTGGGCAAAACTATAAATACTGTGGGCAGAAAGTGTCATGTTTCATGAATATGCCATTTGCCAAGCTTTTCTTTTCAAGCTATTTCAAGTTTACTCTAGGTTACTGTTTCTTAACCCGGTCTTTTGAGACCCACAGACGATCCATGTTTTTGCTCCCTCTCAGCTCCCGACCAGACAGTCCTCAGGAGGGAGCAAAAATGTGGACCGCCTGTGTGTCCTTGACTGGATTGAGAAACACCATTCTAGGAGAACACGGAGCAAGGACAGGAAATCGTTCTTTCATCTGAAAATTCTGTTTAGTCCGTACCCCGCAGCAACGCAAACACCTAGATTTGATATTAATGCTAAGATAGCAATTTATGTCAAAATTGGAGAATTTGACACAAACCCGTTTTCTCAGAAGAATCATCTGCCAGATATGTTTACTGATTTGAGCTTGCCTTTGAACAAAAAGTTCAGCTGAAGGACAGATTGGCCACAGTGGAGTAGACTGACTATTATGAAAATGGTCAATTCAATTGAGACTCACCTACTACAATTTTTTTTGAGGCACCTCATTGATTATTTAGAGCCACCAAGGCTGCACTATGCTCATAAAAATCGCAAGAAAGAAAACAGAAGTAGCAGTCATGATAAAAGGGCTGAAGAAGGTTTTCAGCAGTTCTTCACATTCACCTTCAGTCGCAAGCACTTCAGCGGAGCATTTCTGAATGCTACAATACTGCATGCAACCTTCAGATCACAAAAGATGCCGTCCACAGGAAAACAGGAGGGGCTGCATTTACATTTGCAGGGGGTGACTATAAAGACCCATGAAAAAATTAAGCTAGCTTTACATTTTTGTGTTAATATGACATGTGACACCTTGTGCTCCTTTGTCATTCACTCTCAATTTTCCTTCATAGTATGTTCCTCCATCTTCATAGTACGTTAAGCCTTGACAACTGAGAGAGTTTCTATCGGCCAAAAGGGTGCAAGCTAAGACTCTCCATGCAGACCAAATATAATCAACCAAAAGAATGTGATTCCATTTCGGTGAATAATGTAAGCTATTTTCAAATTGGACATTTTCAATCAGTCTTATAGAGGGTTTGCACATGACATCACTATTACCTGTGGTCACTGTGGTTACACCGACGTTAGTGTTCAGCTTGGATGTTGTGAAAAATGGGAAAGAGCTGACATGGGATTTAACAAGAAAAAAGCAACTGGATTGATGCAATCTGCATAAACAACTAGAATCCGGGCTCCAAAACGTGAATTTGTGGTTGTCATTCTGTGCTAGTTATGTTGTTTTTTTTTTGGTAAATTCATACCTTAAGTTATATGCTGTATTGACTAGTGATCAATGAAATATTTAGCATCATTCATTTATCTTCTGTGTAACTATTAATTTTTTGTTAGCATTTATTTAAAAAAAAAAAAAAAAAAACATCAAGATGATGTGTTCTGCAGACAGTGAGGGGGGTTGTTAAGCTTATCTAGCCTAGACAAACCCAGGTCCCCCCTTGAGGCCCACTCCACTAAGCACGTTTAGACAGCTAGAAAAGCCTCTAAAAAATATGTTGTTTCTGGCCACATATCAGTGTCCATGATCCACTGGTCCTTTGTAAGTCATACGGATCCCTGTAGAGTCTGACCGCCTTTAATTTAAGCGAATAATTGTTTGTTTTGCAGCTTCCTTGACCATGTTGCAGAATGTCCAATTCGGGGGTAAGTACCATGTGGCCACTCAGTCGGTCTGAGGGGACTGTTCTGGTAGAAAAGTGACATCAGTGCACACCCTCTATTTCAAACATGGAAGGTGGGGGGATAATATGGTTAATTTGGTGGGGGGAGGGGCTGAAGAATTATGCACGGTGAAAAACACAACACTCAACTCATAAAGCTTGACCCTAGACCTTGTCCAGGTCCTCAGCAGACATCTTAGGGGTAGACCGCTTTTTTATCGGGGAGTCTGACTCGAAGACATCATCCTCCATGGCTTCTGCAATGGGTTTCATCTTCGGGGAGGCTTTAGTGACCAGGGACTTTTCTGGAAAACGCACACAAAGAAGCCGACTCTGGATGAGGCGGAATGCAGGGAGTGTATCCTAGGCTGGATGCAAGTACACCCAGCCTCTGACATGGTGCTGTGCTGTCTGCAGTGAGGCAGATAACGTTTAAATGAAATGCAACATAGGTTGCGCATGAAAAACAGAAGAATACAGGGACACATTCAGAAGTTTGTAAGTTTTGGTGTAAATATAAATGGGGGAACTGCTTGGAACAAATTGAAAAACAGTAACACTTAAGGCCATGTTTTTAGTAATTTACTAACACATTCATAATGCATTACAAATGCAGTCATTCTAAGCAAACATAAGTGGGGTGTGTGAATTCTTATTGGTCATAAAGCACTTTTCCTCTTTAATTGTGGATAATATTAGCCATGTTTATATTTAATGGTGGTAGAATACGATATATACATAAAACCATAAAAGGATGTGCATCTTTAACATGGCTAGCACCTGCACACTTAATCACTCACAGCATAGTTCACATAATGCAGTTATATGACACACAAAACATGCCTCTACAGGAGAGTCCTGTAGCACTGCAGGATTCTGTCGAGGACCCAGCTCATTCTGGTCCAAGGTGCAGTGTTGCTTCAGAGTACACAGTATGTGGCCCTTGAATTACGGTTACGCTTTGGCTCAGTTCCGAGCTCATTCAGAATCTTGCAATGTTGGAGTGTAGGTTCAACACTCATTCCAGCAGTAACTTTAATAAAGAATGGGGGAGGTGCCATTATGTTTTCCAGTACTTGCAGGTCTTGTAGTAAAAAAGAATGCAAGGGATGTTATGGTTTGGTTTGATTTGGTTTGATTCAACACTCTAACACTCTAAATGTTACGGTAACCACAAGTGCAGGGGAAATCATGGTTATTGTACATGGTGAATTTGACACTCGATTAAAGTCACATGAAACACAGGGAAGGTGATGTTATCAGCTCAGGTTTTGTTGATGTTTCGACAAACCATTGATGCTTTCTTTGAATTATTATTGCATGACTTCAAACCATGGTATTTAGAGAGAAAAATTAAATGAGCGAATAAGAGAGAAGACTGGTCTTACAATGTGCCTGTCAGGATACCTGAGGCTACTGTAGGTCAAAGGGAATGGGCTGTATCACTGCTGGAGGGGGACAGAAGGGGAAATAATATCAGCAGAAGGTCAGCAAGCAATGGGGGGGGTGTTAGTCTGACACCTAGAGAAGGAAATTGGAGGAAGAAGAGGAGGAGAGACAGCATGGACTAAGCTGCAGGGGAAGTGAGGAACATTGTGGATGGGGAGGTTTGGGGGAGATGGTGGTTCTTCATGACAAAAGAAGAAGAGATATGATGAGATAAGTTGGTCGCCTCTCCCAACAGTTTCAGTTATCACTGACCATATAAGAAGCAAAGCAAAATCACCAGACAGAAAGAAAATCCCTTCATCTTAATAAAAACAGACAAGCAAAAGTGGGGAAAAAAAAACAAAATTGGGTACAGGTACGATGAGATTCCTTCCTTACTGAGCTCACTTAGATAAATTCTGTCCAGGAGCAATGATTTTGAGGTTACACCCCTCTGGGAAGTGAAGCTAATTCTGGATGCGATCACCGCCTTGGCCAAAAAGAAGATATAAAAGAAACACTGAAGGTCCAAAAGACAAGCTAACAGCAGACAAGAAAGAACAATAGATACTGGCTATACATTATGAGGACTGTAAAGAAAAGATCTAAGACGACAAGTCACCACAGGAGAACTGCTGCTAGGGCCAATCAGGATGTTAGACACTGACTCCAGAACCAATCAGAATTCATGGTACAAGACAGCGATAAGGCAGGCAGTGCTTACGGAAAGAGGAGCTGGCTGAGCTGCTACGCAGAAACTGGTTGAGTACGTCTTCATTTTCACTGGTGCTGGCCATGCTGTTCCTCATCTGCATCATGGAGAGCTGAGAGCACAGGCTGGGGTGGCGCTCCATCTTCTTCACCGCCTGCCACGGGAACACAGCATTAACATCCTGAAAGCCCTGGGAGAACGAGCCAGAAAGTGCCACTGAAGCTACGTGGCGTTTACTGTTCCTTAAGCAGCCATATGCAGTGGGATTTTCACTAGCAAAACACAGGAGAGTTGAAAGAAATAAAAAAGTGTTAAGTGAGGAGGGAGGGAGAGAGAGTCTCCAAGCAAAATAAAGCTTCTATTTATTTAAGTAACAGTCTGATGTTCATGTGATCAGGACTGATCTGAACGTAGAAATGGCGGCCCACTTTGTCACTCAGCGTAGGGTCGTTGAGGGAGTACAGCTTGTTGGTGATGTCTTTGCCAATGAGGTAGCGGAATATCTCATTCAGAAAACAATCAGATTCCAAGAAGTATGTGAGCCTCTCTCGGGACCAGCACAGGAATTTGCAGTTTTCCTCTGCAGTTATGGTCACCTGTCAATCAATGGTCACATGGGGGGTAAAGAGAAATGTTGTCATTAGCATCACTGTGCAAACAATAGTAACAGAAAAAAATGTTAAAATGGTTATTAAATTTAAAGTGTTCTGGCATTTACCTTTCAGACATCACTTAAATGATGAAAGCCAATATGGGTAGGACCAATATATAAAGATATTTAATATGCAAATAGATTTATAAGGATATGTTTTATGATGTACAACCAATGTACTTTAATTATATATGTCAACAAATAAAATATATACTGTTACATTGACAATGTCATTGTAAAATGCATTACAAAATGTTGGGTGCTGTCGATGTATGACAACCAAGACAAATACTGGTGACACCTGTGTGATGCAGCATGCAGCAAAAGGGGCGTCAGCAAGGCCTGACTTTGCGCTCACCTGAAACTTCTCACCCCTGCTCATCTGGGTGGACCTGAACTCTGGAGAATCGATGAAGGCATTGGTGTAGATATTGTGCAGGAAATGCCCTCTGTATGAAACCTTCATTCTGTCACAGAATACAGATGAGATGTAGTCAAAAACTGTGTGTGTGGTCCAGGTATATGTTACATTGTGGGGACCTAATGTTCCCATAATGTGAAAAAAAACTGTTTTGACACGGGGATCATTTTTTCAGTCTTCACAAAGGGAAATTCAATTTTATAAAAATCTGTGAGGGGACCAAATGTCCCCCACAATGTAATAAAAACCTGTTATTTAGATGTTGTGGGGACCACAAAGATCTGTGAATGCAATCAAAAAACTAAAAATGCCATAAGGTTCATATTTTGTTTGGTTAGTTGTGGGTAAGGTTATGGCTGGGTAGGGGTTAAGGTTGTTGGGATTAGAGTTTTCCCCATGGAAATGAATGGAGAGTCCCCACAAAGATATAATTACAAACCTCTGTGTGTGTGTGTGTGTGTGTGTGTG